>CAKNXH010001700.1:48825-61628 GCA_932178445.1 Andricus quercusramuli | reverse complement strand
TTCGCACTGGCATATAGGCCAGTGCTACAAAATTAATTTTTTCGTAGTAGGAGGAACAATTTTGACATATTCCTCATATGTATAGATAAATAGTATTCTTAATTATTTGAAATCATTAAAAACAGAATTTAGAAAAATTGTTCCTTATTAAGTTGTCGTTGCCATATCTTATGAATCTAAGAATTATTAATTATTCCAAATTCTTAAAATAATTTATAGAGTTTTAATTGGACGTTTAATTTTGCTTAACAACTAAGGATTTTGAATTGAAAAAGTTCAATTTTTTAAGGATAAAATCTGTACATTGTTTCATTTTGAACAGATTCTGAATCGTGTTGTGAAATCAATTATTGTTCAATTTTTAATACTTGAGCTACAGTTCAGTTTTAAAAATCATTATATAATTAATTTATATTTACAGTTGATCAACTTAAAACGCTTTTAATCCAAATTTTTCAAATTCAAACGCTATACATTTTTAATAGTTTTTAAGTCTTCAAAACAGCATTTTTAAATTCATTAAACTGAAAATGTACGCTTAAAAATGAAGATCTAAAATGGAAAATTTTGGAAGTGAAAAATTTCAGTTCTTTTAGCTAGAAAATTCTATTATTTTGGTAGAAAATTCAAATAGTTGGATGAAAATAAGTTTTTTTTTTGCTGAAAATTCATGATTTTGGGTTCGAAATTCAATTTCTTTATAGAAAATTTTCCTTTTTGGCTTTAAAATAATTTTTTGTTCAAAATTACTCTTTTTGATTTTATAATTCATCTCTGTTTCGTAGAAATTTGATCATTTTTGGTTAAAGATGGAACTTGTATTTTATTATGGCTATTAGATTAACCCTCAAACGGCACACTAGTGCGAATTCGCACCAGCAAAAATTGCAAAGCGCTGATATTTTTTCTAAAACTATTTTCAAGGTCTCTCACCGCTACATTAAATATGTCCATACACCCACAAATACATGACGCGTAAACAGATAGTCATCCGCCTGCGAGCAGCCGAGTGAGACAATATAAAAGTTTCAAGTGGTGCAAATTCGCACTAGTGTGCCGTTAGAAGGTGCCAAGTCGAGTTTTATGAAAAATTGTAAAACGTTGTTTCTGTGCCTGAAACAAGATCTTTCATAAAAAGGTAAGTTAATTTGTTCATAAATATGTCTATGAACAAAAAGAAAGATTATAAACAATAATAAATAACATTTCATGAACCAGTGAAAATATTGCACGAAAAGCACAAAGTTTACAATTACTCGCTATTGTTAGACTTTAAATTGATATGATGATATTTTTTCAACCATTTTTGTTATATTAAGAATGGCGGAGTAAGGACGTCGTTACAGTTTGGGAAGTTCTAGGACTGTTCTGCAGGCACTAGCAGAAGAGTCTGAAGACGATGTGCGTCGATCACAGAGCTTCTGTCTGCGTTGACTGCATTGGTCTTAATGAATAATGTTCAATGATGATTGTCATAAGAGTAATAGTTTCACAATATAATAATGTTAATTTTTTCTAAAAATAGGTAGTAAAACTTTTTCTTTTCTCTAAATATTCTATGTACTTTTACTCTTTCCTAACAAACCCTCACGTCGCACATCACCGCCCTGACACAATTCACTGATCAATGTTTTTACCAATCAGTCACATGGAGAGCTTCCCAAAGTTATAATAAAATTAATTCTTTCAAACTTTGACACAAAAACACTATTTATACAATAATATGCTTGTATACTACAAAAATAACAATGTGTGCTGTCCTGCACTCGTGATATACTTCATACAAAAATACCGAAAATCTGACACATCTGGAAAAATACTTAATCTAATTTTATCGGATTGGCATATTTTTTTCATGAAAGAACATCTATTTAAATAAAGAATCGCGTTAGTTACATTTCAATACCTTTAATTTTGAAAAAATTATGTTTTTTTGTTGAAAATGTCTATTTTTCAAGAAAGCCTTTTTTTAATAACAATTTTGTGATGAGTTGATATAATTTTCGATAAATTCAAGTTGCCCCAACGGATTGGGCGAGAAATTTTACCCCAAAATCATATATTTATACGCAGATTTTGGAAATTATTTTCATATTAAAATGTTCAGCTGAAATCAGAAAATCCCAATTCGCACTAGTGTGCCGTTTACGTATGCTGGGTTGAAGTGTGCCGTTTGAGGGTTAATATTATTTTATTATTATGCAAAGAAATTACCTCATCGTACAAGAATTCGACCTCAGCAATCGCCGCAATTTCTGGGAGGCATTTTTCCCAACTTGTGTCTAATAGTGAAGGTTGTGGACTTTGCTACAAGTTGAAAAGAAGGAAATAATATTACGTTTATTAAACAACTTGTCATGAATTTGTAAAGTTTGGAAAAGTGAGGTTAGAAAGCTACATACTCTTTATACACTTGTAACTGATTTTAGATACAGAGAAATTAACATGCATTTTCAAATCAACATTTCTGCAATCATATTCCAACAACTAAAATTATGTTCTTACCCATTTTTATCAGCAAATCTTGTGTTTTGCGTTTTAACGAAAACTTCGGCCATGTCTAAACGGTATGTGTTGACAGTACAAAACAGTGCTGGCATCCTGACGCGTTCCACATTCACTAAATCTTTAAACTTATTACACTTAAAATCCCTAGACTAGACCCTAGAATTGCCTGGTCCGTCGTCTGCTGGCTATTACCGGAAGTTCCTATGCTGGCCTCACCCCCGTGACCAGAGCCCTCCTCTTTTACTAGCCACTGCTTTAGAGGATAGTGTTTCTCTTCAGTTTCCAGTGTAAATATTTTACGCGATTCAGCGACTGATACCATGTGAAATTGTCCTTTAACTTCTCAACCCAATATTAATTTCATCTCAAGGTTGTTACACTCACTTTACAGGTTCCCGTTAAATCCTAGATGGTAATAGGTAGGTTGACTTTTCGGATAATAATGTCGGGCGAATCGCTTGCCATGATCACGCTAGTTTCCTTTGGACAATTTAGTTGCCTAGCGAAAGTTTTCACTAACTTATCTGAAGCTGAAGTTTCCACTATACCACTAATTAGGTGTACTTCCGATATACTTTCCTCTGTAGCCCTCATTTTTTCAAATCGTCGGCCATAGGGTCGGGCGTGTTTGGTTCAATTTCAACTTAGGAGTAGGGCATGTCTATTTTGGGGTTTCTATGATATATTCTTCTACTTTTTGGATTGAACCTCTCAGTTTCGAAAAACTGTAAGTAGGAATTGTCGTTCGAACACCAACCAACCCCCTTTGGCTAAGTCACACGAGGGAAAGAGAGACGTTTTGAAACTTTTGTTTCGAATTCGCATGCATCTCGTTGTCTATCTCATTTGGTGGAAAGAGAAGTGCGATCTACTTCAGACATCAGTGTCTCAGTGCAGGAAATCTGGGCGCGATACAATGAGGAACCCCATTTCCAGATACAAGAGAAGCTTACATCTTTTTACGTACAAGGTAGACGCGCGACACTTGCAGAAATGACGGAACACGGAAGTTCTGAGTCAGTTATATTACTTTGAGAATGGTATCAATATATGTCATAGGTTATGTCGGCACGGCACTTCTAGAAATAGGGGAATTCCACATCTTTTTGTGTATAAGGTAGACGCGTGACACTTGCATGGGAATACCCGTGGACGTTGGGGAATCCAAGCGCGCACTGGGGTGACACACCGTTTTTCTTCCGGTAAGTTACTGAACATCAATTCTCGGCCAATACATGCATTACCGACTGTTGATAAATTGATATTCATGCTGGATGAAAGTACTGACTAATTTCACGTTGGCACCATTTGATATTTATAGCTATTTGCACTCGATTGGTAAGGCAGGATCCTGATATATCCACTAAGGCTTGACCTATAGCTAGAGATGTGCACTATCAAAGGTCCCTGTTTTACCGGCCAATTGTAATAAATCTGCATCACCGACCGGTGGTAAATTTGCATTACTAACCAATGGTAAATATGTATGACCGGCCAATATTTTTGCAATACTTTCTCAGAGAAATATAATGTTCACCTTTAATATGTTTCGGGCAACAAACGAACTCAACACCAGCGAACAGAGATATGCCACATGGAAGCAACATAGCGAAACTCCTCAAATTCATGCTGCGTTCTCTGCAGGTATCCGCCGCTGTTGAATTCCACCTGTAAATTATGGAAAAATAGTGTTATTACAATTTTTGTAATGCTAGCTTTACAAAGAATGAAATAGATGGTGAATACTTGTTACGCTTATAGTACAATATACTACAGTGCAGTTTAATGCAGTGCAGCACAGCATGGTAGGAATCGGATAAGTTGTGACGAGGTGTTATCACCTGTTACCTTGATCCTTAGAGAATAGGAGACGCGTAAATCGCAGGTTAATTGAACTCAAAATAATTTTCCGGGACAGTTTAGAACTAGAGCAACAACGAATGGGCACTAGTAGTTTATGATATTACATTTATATTATATGTTTTCAATTCAAGAAAAAAATCCATAACGTATATCATTGTATGAATTTTCATATAAATTCTATCAGCAACTCTTCTAATACAAGAACGACCGAGGTTGACTATATCACCTGAATGAACATGTGCGTCAAAATAACCCATACGGCATTATTGTTGTTATCATGGCTTCAACGATGTGCGATGGATTGTAAGTAACGTAGATTCGTGTTTTCATGGTTTGTAAAAGAGATAATGTCATATTTTTGAAAAGAAAAAGGCGATTTCTATATTTTCCAATGTAAGGAAACCCGTTCAAGGTGTAGCGGTACTTGACATCACATAGAATGCAGCTTTTGACGACATACTTGTGTGGCTTACTAGGAAAAAAATGGAGAAAAGGGTGTTATGAACTAAAAATTCATTCCGCTTAATTCAATGTAATTTTCGTTATTATGAGTAATGTTCTGGAATTTTAAGTGCGTACATGTGAGAGAAAGGACGCCGGGAAACGTAGGGCTGAGTTGTAGTGGTAGGTTTAAGGCTATGGACGCGAGAGCTTGGGCAGTTTGCTCCGTAAACAAAACGGCTAGCATTAGCGAGAAGGAGTCTTCCTTGTTTGTTTGTGTGAACGTTAACTACTTATTTCAAGCCTCATTGGAAGCAAAGCGCAAGTGTTAAAGTGATTTTACTCCGAGCAATTCATTAGAAAGCGATCCTCCGTTGGTCAGCTCCACCATAGCCTCACAGCCTTTTTGGTGTATACGCACTATGTAACTTTATGTAACTTCCTATCTTAATTTTCAATGAAGTTCACAATTTACATTGAATATAATCTACTAGCTCAAGCCATTTCTGCCCCACTCTTCATCCAGACTTATATTTAAGAATACATTTATAACAAATCAGAAGTGGGATGGCGAGCGAGTTGAGTTAAGACGAATTCCATATGCGCGAAAGATAATGACTACTGGAATGATAGCGGATGAGTTTGAAAACATTCAACAGTGAATTTTTAAATTTAAAAGGCATGATCATAGATATGTCTCATGTAGCTGATGCACAGTGGGCTGAGAGACCACCAAAAGTGGCCCAAAATCAACGTCACATTTATTAACGGAAGAACTATTTTTCATAATAGAGATAAGTTGAAGAAACTTTCCACTAAATTATATGATATTTTAACTAGTCGTCTTAATTCTAGAGCGTTATGAACTGAAGAAATGTTTCTTTTTTTTGTTACTGTTTTTTGAAGAAAATCTTTGAAAAACTCGTTCATGATGTCACGAACCAAATTTAGCTCAGTTTTGAATCCTCTCACTTTGTACTCATGCATTTAAGAAATTCACAGCAATAAACAATTTTTGAATCAAAAGTTCGCCGAGGTTACACCTGGTATCTAAAGTTCTACAGTGCTTTTAGGTTCATTATGATGTTTACTATCAGGTTATTTGCCACCGTCTGCCACTATTGACATTTGACGAAGATATTAGTGAATGAAGTTCAGCGTGCACAGTGGGCTGGAGACCACCAAAAGTGGCCAAAAGTCAAATTTTTGTTTGGATTTATATGAAGCTTGGTATAATGGGGGTTTTGAGGTCGCTGATTTCGAATTTGACGTCAAAATTAATTAATTAAAAATGGAGGATCCAATATGGCGCCTGAAATTGATAAATTTTTACTTATTTAGATGAAACTTGGTGTAAGGAGGTTTCTGAGATCGCTAAATTAAAATTTGGTATCAAAATGCCTAAATTCAAAATAGCGGATCCAATATGGCTCCTGAAATGTCTAAAATTTCACGTGTTAATATGAAATTGGGATGAGGGGGTTTCTGAAGTCTCTAATTTCGAATTTGACGTCAAAATTGATAAATTCAAAATGGCGGTTCGAATATGGCGCGTGAAATTTCTAAATTTTTACTTGACGAACTCGAATTAACCGACGAAGAAAAGTTTGACGTGGACGGAGATATTTAATGAGAGGCAAGAAAACTCATTTCAATGTTTGATACAAATATGCGACGTGCGCCGAAGAAAGGGGGCTTACTCTGGAAAAATCGAAATCGAGGTTTTTACACCTTTCGATAGTTTTTGAGTTGCTCTTTTTAATGAAACGATCGAAAAAAATTTCCGAGCGTTATTATTGCTAATAATTGAGTTGATAGGTACTCTAGAAATCGTGCTTTCGCTCGAGATCCCGTGAAACACCTCCCACCACTCACCACCACATCTCCGCGTCTCATCTATACCCCGTCCGTGAGCAGCGCCACTATAGGCGTGATAATGTAGTGGCAAGCGGAGAGGGAAGATTTCGTGGGATTCCCTCTCTTCTAAAAGTCGTGTCTATCAGGTCGACTTCGACCGCTCGTCCTGAAAAATCTCGCTTTCCAGAGTAAGCCCCCTTTCTTCGGCGCACATCACATATGTAAAAATACGAATACAAATACAAATGAAAAAGAAATTTCGAAATTTTAGGCGCCATATTGGATCCTCCATTTCAAATTTCAGAATTTTGATGTCAAATTCGAAATCAGCGACCTCAGAAACTTGCTTACACCAAGTTTCATATAAATAAGTAATCATTTAGAAATTTCAGGCGCCATATTGGATCCGCCATTTTTAATGTCTTAATTTTGACATCAAATTCGAAATCAGCGATCTCAAAAACCCCCTTATACCAAGTTTCATGAAAATCCAAACCAAATTTGACTTTTGGCCACTTTCGGTGGTCTCCCAGCCCACTGTGAGATGGTGAGAAAAGGATTGCGGAGTTGGAAGCCGATGTTGCAAGGCAAAGAGGGTCCAAAGGGTCAGGGACAAATAATTTTTTGACGCTGAAGCCATTCCGCTTAGGGCGATGCTAGAATACGTTCAGACGGAGGCTGCTTTGTCGGAACCACGGAGGGCTGGGAGAGCGTCTAGTAGTGAGAATCAGGATGGAACGGGTAGCATTGCACAGATGGTGTAGTGCGCGCACTTTCATCGATATAGGGCCTGTTATCACAACTGCATACCTCCATAATAGCAAAAGCACAGCATCAGCAGGAAAGGACAAGTAGGAGAGTACAACAGATTATTGGAGACCCTAGTGCCTTAATTCGCGAATTACATAAAATGGAAACACCTGAGTGCGCTCAAATTGATCCTGGTGCATCGGTATGCACTGTTCGTGCCTCAGTGGTTATAAATGAAAGTTTATCCGTTATTCAAAATTAATCTAAATCAGAGAGATTTGGAAATAGCGAGGTTATCTCGCCAGGGATAGTAACTCAAACATTCGTGCTTGATAATTTACACCAAAAAAAGTCACGCTCTTGCAAAGACAACAATTAATTGATTTGTTCAAAAAACATTTGGATTGCATCGCCAATGATATTACTGATTTAGGTTTCACTAATAAAATAGAGATGGAGATTTACTTGAAAGAAGAAGCAAATCCTTTACAATCAACGCCATACCACCTCAATGCTAACGATCACGCAGACCTAGACAAAATAGTTCATGAATATAAACAAACCGAAATTGTTTCAGAAACAAATTCTATGTTCGCGAGTCCTGCTTTCATAATTTGAAAGGAAGATGGAACCCGACGGAGTTTTAGCAATTACCCAGAGGAAGGATATCGCAATAATATTTTTCGATGTGACCTGTGTATTTGCAGAAACTTGGGAGAATTGGTTAGAAAACCTACAGAACATTCTTAATTTACTGCGTGACGCTAAGACAGCTCTGAATTTACATAAATTTTTGTAAAGATATTCCTAGCCCGTTAGGAATACCCTTACTAAAAAAAGGTGGGGAAGTTTGTGGCCTACCGCAACTGAGTCCTTATTCCAGTGCCTGGCTAAGCTGAAAAAAAAGAGAAGAAAAGAAACTAGGCAAGATAGGCTCAAGTAACTATCTTGGCATAAGGCCCGAGAGAATCAAAACTAGCTAAAACTTTAATTATTTCATATTTAACCTAAACTTTCCAAAATCTTTGCGATAGGTGTTAATTTTAAGAAAGATTTTTACATATCAACACAGAGTCACCAGAGAACTAACCAACACTTTATTAGTCGCAGCCATTTTTCTTCCTTTCAACAGACTCAATATCACCGACAACCAATACTACATACTATAGGTTATAAAATCTCGAAATTTATTTTAATGACATATTAATTCTTAAAACAAAACTTTCCTCTCCAGAGCCATTTTGGAACCATCCCAAGTTAAGCTTTAAATTCCTACCATTCGACCTACCGTAATCCAAACTACGTTAAGACGATTTTACGTAATCAATCAAAGAAAAATTTCCAAATTATCTCGAAACATTTGGCCCTTCGACGCTACCTAAAATTAGAAAATGAAACCGGGCCACGAGGTCTCAAAATAACCTAAAAATGCTATCACAAATTTAAAACTCTCGAAACACGCGAATTCCCCAATCTTACTATGATAAAACGAGTTCGTGATCGGTTCCCAATATCTCGAAACTTTATAAACTAGCACCGATCACGAAACAAGACTCGAGCGAGTTACCTCTCGGTTTTCACCTCACCGAAAGGAGTATCACACGAACAAAAAAACTAAGCTACCGAGATCAACCGAGAAATCAAAATTGCGTACGACGGCAAGAAATACTTTACATAGCACTTAGTTCCCTTCTTTCGGTCAGACATTTTTCTTATATTCTTATCCAAATTTCGCTTTTTATATATATATATTTCGACGTATTTCGTTCTTAACGTGGTTTACTGTCGAGAGTTCCGACTGAGAATGATGCGACGCGCAACGTGGACTTCGCAGGTTCGCTTGGCGCGTCGGTTCGTGTTGTCCAATAGGAGCGTCGTATCCCTATGTCCCGAAGCCGTCCGCCAATCGCAGCCATCCTGGGTCAATCACGGCCGCCATCTTGCTGGAAGGGGTAACGGGATTCTACCGCCAAAACAAAAGAGAACTTTGTTAATGCTAATTCTTTACGATTCTGAGTAGAATTCTTTGACTTAATTTACAATTTCCACTCAGAATCCTCAAATATGGACAGTAACCAGAAGATTTTCCTTGTTGTCCTGGATTGTTTGACCCAACGATTTTGCGCCCTCTGCCATTTCCGGGGCTTCTGGTATGGACTTTTGGAATGATAGAAGGGACGCAATGGTGGTGTCTTTCTTGTCGAACAGCAGATAGAAGGGTGGTTGGCATTCGATTCCTCTGGTTCTAGTTCCTCACGATAATTGCTGAATCGATGGGCCAGAAAAAGAACGACCGCACGCGCGTTCCTTCTTTTTCCCTCGGTTTCATCGTGCCGCTGGATCGGTGGGCCAAAAAGGTAGGTTGCTTGAGTGCTACCTCCCTCTCTTTCTGTCTTGCCATGATCATTGTACCGGTGAGCCAGAAAAGGACAGTCAATTGGCGCGCTTCTTCCTCTCTTTCCCTCTTATGAGTAGGACTAACCGGTAGATTCCGATATCCATATTGTTGTTGTCGGTATTCGGCTGTCAATCACGCTCTTGTCCGATGTTTTCGATACGCCGAACAAACATATGTAAAAGAAAAAAAAAGGAAACGCATACAAAAAAATACGAATCAGTGTCGTGTCGAAAATTTTCCGATGGATGAGTGAGATCATTGATTTTACGTTTCAAATTAAATATCAAGAGTGAGAGAGAATGATTCATACTGACGCATTTTCGCGTGTCCCAGTAGAAAATTTCAACTCAAAAGAGATCAAAGATCATATTTTTGTTAGTAATACACGCGTTGATGAAGTTCTATTTTTTGGAGAAGTGACGAAAAAACATTAAAGATGATCGAAATTCTAAAAAAAAACTAAAAAAGAGAGAACGGGATGGTGTCAGCTTTGCACGTAGCAACTTTGCACGTGCCCAACTGTGCACGTCGATGGCCAGACGGACAACTGTGCACGTCGTTGGTCAGACGGACAACTGTGCACGTACCAACTGTGCACGTGCCATCTGTGCACGTTGAAATTCAGACGTGCACAGTTCTCACTTGAACAACTGTACACGTCGAAATTTAGACGTGCACCGATGGACTCCTGTGCACTTTAACGTGCACAGATGTCACTTTCCTAACTGTGCATGTGCACAGATGTCCCTTGCCCAACTGTGCACGTGCACAGATGTCACTTGCCCAACTTTGCACGTGCACAGATGTCCCTAGCCCAACTGTGCACGTGCACAGATGTCACTTGCCCAACTGTGCACGTTTATGTCCTTACGTAAGGGTTTATAACTTGTATAAAAACAACTATAAAACCTTACTAATTCTCTCTATTTATCACATCTCATAAATTGGCCTAGTTTTAAGTGCTTTCTCGTACAAAAATGCATAATTGGTTCCGAATATCATAACTGTACGTATCACTTCAAAGGTAAGATTCATAAATCTATTAAAATTGGTTGAAATCGATATTTCTTAGTTGAATAATAATATTTCGCAACCCAAAATTCGATTGTTAAATGATAAACTTGCTAAGACTATAGCCAGAATGCTTTCAATTCTAAAGAACAAATAAAGAACCGTGAATTCGTAGTGAATTCGCTGAATTAGTTAAAATCGTTGAATTGTCTGACTTCCCTGAATGCCTTGCTTTCTCTAAATCCCTTGAATTCTCTGAATTCTCTAAATTCCTTGAATTCCCTGAATTCCCTGAATTCTCTGAATTCATTGAATTCTCTGAATTCCCTGAATTCCTTGAATTATCTGAATTCCTTGAATTCTCTGAATTCCTCGAATTCTCTGAATTCTCGGAATTCCGTGAATTTTTGAAATTACCTGAATTATCTGAATACCCTGAATTATCTTAATTCGTTGAATTCGTCGAATTCTCTGAATTCCTTGAGTTCGCCGAATTCCTTGAATTAGCTGAATTTCTTGAATTCGTCAAATTTAAAGAATTCTGTGAATTCCTTGAATTCATCAAGTTTGTTGAATTCGTGGAATTTGTTTAATTCTCTGAATTCCTTGAATTTGTTGGATTCTTTGAATTCCTTGAGTTCGTTGAGTTCCTTCAATTCCCTGAATGCCTCCAATTTGCTAAATGCCTTGCTTTCTCTGAATTCCTTGAATTCGTTAAATTTGTTGAATTCGTTAAATTTGTAGAATTCTCTTAATTCCTTGAATTGGTTGAATTCGTTGAATTCCTTGAATTCGCTGAATATCTAGAATTCGCGGAATGCCTTCAAATTTGCTGAATGTCTAGAATTTTCGGAATTCCTTTAATTTGTCGCAATTCCCTGAATTATCTGAATAGCCTGAAGTCTCTGAATTCCGTGAGTTCTCTTAATTCCTTGAATTCGTCGAATTCTCTGAATTCCTTGAACTTTCTGAATTCCTTGAATGTTTTTAATCCTCTGAATTCCTTAAACTCTCCGAAGTTGTCCAACTGACAACTGTGCACGTCGAAATTTAGACGTGCACAGATGGGCTCCTGTGGTCTTGGACGTGCACAGATGGACGTGCACAGTTGTCCGTCCGGCCATCGACGTGCACAGTTGGGCACGTGCAAAGTTGCTACGTGCAAAGTTGTCGGTCACCCAGAGAGAACTAAGCAAGAGAAAAACAAGATAAAAGATTCTGTTCTATGAGACGGTTCACTATATAAACAACTCCAAAAAGGGGCTCGAGTGGAAGAATTTTTTTATGTTCCCAAACATATACGGAAATCTATAGTTATTAAGAATCATGAGTTACATACCCATTTTGGAGTTGATGAAAACTATCAGTCGAATTACGGAGCAGTTCTATTTTCCGGAACTGAAATGTTATGTAAAAATGCACATCCGAAATTGGTTGGAGTGTGTTCTTGCTAAGAATAAAGCTGGAAAAAAAGAAGGGGAATTGCACCCTATACCACCAGGTCGTAGGCATTTTCAAGTTGTACATTGTAACCATGTAGGAACTTTTCTTAAAACCTCTCGAGGAAAACAGTATTTCATTGGGTTTATTGGCAATTTAACGAAATTTGGAAGTTCAGAATGTGTTAAAAATGTAACTGCTGTTAGCACAGTAAGAAAGGACCGAAAATATGTAGAATTGGTTGGAACGCCAGAACGTATGGTTACCGACAGAGGAAATTGTTCCACCTCTGAATGTTTTCAAAGTGCTTGTCTCAAGCATGGAATTAAACATACGCCTAATTCAAGTCGTCACCCTTAAGCGAACGGATTAATAGGAAGACTGAATAGTACTATTATTCTGTTGACGAAAATTGCCACCTAAAACGGAAATAAAAATCATTGGGATTTGCATACCAAGATTCTACGAGGGCGCACTTACTATCGGCGAGAAAATTCGAGTCCTCTGGCTTTGACGTTAAAAAAGTAAGTGAAGA
>CAKNXH010001700.1:0-43825 GCA_932178445.1 Andricus quercusramuli | reverse complement strand
AAAGAGATACGGCACTGGTTGCAGGAGGCGTCAAATGTCTGGGCAAGGGTTCAGAAGCACGAGTCGAAGAAAGGCACGAGCGGTCGGAAGCAAAAAAAAAGGATTCCCGCTGCTTTCTGACACTTGTCTTCCAACAAAAAAAATGTCTACAAATATCGCGATTTCCACCAAAAATACAACAATCACATGCTTCCGGGAGATTATAAATAATTACAGAGCCTATTCGTTAAAGTTTGCAGTTTGAATCGCTTTCATATCTTTATTAGAACCGGAGATAGTATAGTTGTACATTTCTGCAATTTTTAATAACAATTTTCATTATTTCTCAAATTTGTCAACTGCAATTTGTTCACAAAGGTTTTCCTCATATTCATGAATTTTTGCAAATTTTTCCCATTACCCCTTGTATAAGAAATAATGCTCTAAAGTTGACTCTTCTTAAATGTGCCCAAAATTCCTTACCTTTTTTCACATTTTTCAGTCTGCAAACCACAAAAAATTTTTTACATTAACGTCTTCGGGCTCATTTACGTGGAACACTTGCAGCCTTCAAATGCCTATTTACTTATTATTCTAGCATTTTTTGTGGCTGAGCTGTTAAGCTTCAAAGGCAGATGCCTATAATTTCTCCGCCGATAGTAGAAATGTTACAGTAGCCAGGGAAACATATACCCACCCAAGCGAATTGCGAAAGAAATTGCGAGAGAAAATATTGTCATTGAAATATTGACATAGTATTTATAAAGGGAAATCCTACCCTGCTGAAAAAGCCTACATAGTAAACTACATGGGAAGCTATGTGGCAACCACATGGGTTCTTATATGAATACCGTTATGGAAACCTATGCATTGTTCGTACGTGAAATCCCACATGGGATTCGAATTTTTGTTAAAAGCAATATGTTTTGGAAGTTTTTGGTGCATAGTCGGCAATCTTAAAAAACCCCAAAAAATACTGCGCAGCCGTAGCTTTCATTGAAAACTATTGCGCACTACTCAAATATTAATTGCAAACCCATCCAGGTAGGAACCTTAATAAAAACCCACGATAAGAACCGATATAGATTCCCATCCTATATTCCTATCTCAGATCGTAATTTAAGACAGGAATTCAAAAAAGGAACCCATATAGGTTCCCGCATAGGTTCCAATGTAGTTTAATATGTAGGATTCGCGACAGAGCTTAAATCGACTTATCAAGCACCATTGATCGTTATTGGTATTGAGCCCAGTGATACTTATAGACTTAAGAAGTTGAATGAAAGCCGTGAAAGAAATTTTTAAACAACGGCAAATGTGAGCCAATTGAAACTGTGGAAAGATTCAAATTGCGAGAATGGGAATGAGAGTGACAATGAGTCGAATATCAGCGGAAATTCAAATCAATGTGACTAGTGTCAGCATGTTGAAAGCGAGAATTAAAATTTAGCAGAAGCGAAAATAGCAACAAAAGTAAAAACTTTGATATTAGCCGTCTCAGACCTGAGCGATTAAGAAAGAGACCCATGCACCTAAAGGATTACGAGTGCTGAAATAAAAAAATAAAAAAAGACGAAATCATTTGTATTAAGTTGCCGTCAAAAATGAATCAAAACTCTAGAGGATGAAACTTCGCATAGGATGGTCGATTGTTATAAACTAAAATTTAATTTCGCTTAATTCAATGTAATTATTATTATAAAGAATGTTCTGGAATTTTAAGTTCGCATGCGTGCGTGAAAGGATGCCGAGAAACAAGGGGCCAAGGAGTAGTAGGTTTTAGGCCATGGTCGCCAGAGGTTGGGCAGTGTGCTGCGTAAACGAAACTGCTAGTATTAGCGAGAAGTAGTCTTCCTTATTCATTCGTGTGAACGTTAACTACTTACTACAAGACTCATTAAAAGCAAAGCGCGAGTTTTTAAGTGATTTTCCTTCGCGAAATTGGTTAAAACGGGATCCTCCGTTTGTCGGTTCCAACATAGCGTCATATGCTGGGAAGGCTTAAAGCATGCACCAGAGTTCTCCATACATTTATTCTACACCTCCGAAGCTGAACAAAATTTGCCAGACATTTTTCTTTGAGATCTTGTAGCACGATTGGTGAGTGGTTATTTCCTGAAGCTCGGAATTCCGTTATCACTTGACGTGAATGAGCTTCATATTCAAAGGAGGTGCCTAATTCATTCACTAAACTTTTGGAATCGCAACTCTGATTGAGCGGAACAGGAAGAAAGTAGGAAGGTACTTGACTTTCCCAAATTCTGAATGATAGGTTATTCAATGATTCTCAGACAAAATATGGGTAGGAAAGCTATAGACTATCTCCTTGATCTGTATAAAGTTTGCAGCACGTGGCATTTGGCTAATATTTGAATGTTTATGTGGTTCATTTTGCATGAAGATGAAAAAACATGGATGGGTCGAAATGACCCTTGTGGTCGTTTAGTGCACACATGGTATATTTTGGCAATAATATTGGCCACAATAAGATAAAACCACAGCGGTACATCTCTCTCATGAAATGACTAAAACTGACGGAAAACATTCAATCTGTTTCCAGTAATTCAGGAATAGCAAAAACGAGAAGCAGCAAATGTTTCAAAATGATCCATTTGGTCGATCTAGTGTTAAATAGATCATTCTCTTATGAATATTTTTCTTTCTTAACTCCTAGCGTTCTGTGAAGTAAGGCGCAATTTTTCGTTTCATTTTTCGTTTTATCTTTCGTTTTCATTCGCATTATTGAAAAAAAAACATTTTCAATATTATTATATTGTGAAATACATATGATGATTCAATACTTGTAATGAATTCAATATGTAAATCGTTCTTATGATTTAAGAGTCATATTTAGTATTTTGCACCTAAAAATGTGAAGGTACCACATATTTGTAAAAAATCTTAATAATACTTTCTAGAATTTTAATTTGATCAATATGGGCATTATTTAGCAGAAAAAGGATTGATTTATTGAAAAAAAATTCAAATGTCAAGGATATTCAGTATAGTTTACAAATATTTTCCTTTATTGAGTTCTAATGTCAAAGAATTTCATGTTTCCCGAATGGCTACTGCGGACTGTTTCCACAGTTATTTTCCGTTAATTTAAGACTTCAAGAGCTCCCACATTTTCGATCGGATTTTCATCCGGCGACTGTAAAGGCAATCCAACGCCTTAATGCCGTTTTCTCTCTTCCAGTCAGTGCAGAGTTGGCCGCAATGTTTTGGAGCATTATTCTCTTGCCCTATCCCATCTTTGTATTTTGATTCAAACGTCTTCTTACTGAGTTTATAAGCGCAAGCTGGTAAATTGTCAACATTTTTTGGGCATTTATATTCTCAGTTAACAACTCTAGCTAACTAACTGCAATAGACAAACCAGACATAACGTCAGAACTGGCTTGGGAGTGCAAAAAGGCATTAAATCAACTTGCAGAAAGGAACAAAGTGGCTCTCATATGGGTCCCTGTTCACACAGGGATCATGGGCAACGAAAAGGCGGACCAGTTGGCGAAACGCGGTGCAGCGAGTGAATATATAGGACCGGAACCGGTACTTGGAATAGCGTCTTGCTGTATCGGAATGGCCATTGAGAGCCGGATCCAAACAAAACACCGAGAAGGCTGGGAACGAAACACAGGGTTGCCGTCAGGCAAAAGCCATCCTGGGGTACACGTATAGTGTGGACAGAGCTACGGAGATCCTGGGCTTACCCAAGAAAGACATAAGGACAGTGGTACGGACCCTAACAGGGGACAACCACTTGAACTACCATATGCACAAAATGGGGTATAACCCCACGACAGAGTGCAGGAAATGCGGCAGGGATGACGAAACATCCCTACCTGTATAATGCCAGTGACCGGCATTAGCTAGGCTCAGGCAACAGACCCTTGGTGGCCCAATTTATGGAAACAGAGGAAATTACAACGCGATCAGTGTTAGACATACTGGGCTTCGTCAGGAGGTCTGGAGTCGACTCCTGAGAGTGAAAAAGCAAGGTTGTGGCATAATGGGCCTTATAGCTTGAGAGCCGGGGGAGCTCTCCATTAGCTTCCCGCCCGTTTTAAAACTAACTAACTAACTCCAGCTAACCAAATCCACGTTCTGAATAGAATCCCCAAACACGAATGTTCACGAGCAGCTTTACTGTGCGCTAGACCAAACGCATTCCACGATGAGACAAAGCACGTTTTGAAGAAGCTCAGGCTCGAAAAGATGCTTCTTCTGAAAATACAACATTAGACTAATCACGGATAATATTCTCGGTGGCCCAGTCCCTGATTTTTTTGATGTGAGCTGTAGAGAAGGGGTTCAAGGCTCGCGCTTGGAAACTAGATACCTTTCTCGCACAGTTGTTGTCAATAGTGTTGCTTGCATAGATAACTTTCTGGGCCAACCTAGCCTTAGCTAGGCGCAGGCGTAATGTCGGGTTGGTCTCAAACATCTTGACTATCGCTGTTCTTATCATCGATGTTCTTACACTCCAAATAACGTTTAACCTTCATCCGTTCGCGTGGACGGTCAAGTGACCGTCATTTTAGAATTTCGAATGTCGCGCTCACCAGTGAGTTTTGGGTGAGGTGGGAGGGGCATGTATTCTTCAACTACACTTGCGAGCAATTGTTCGGGCACAAGTTAGATTGACCCACCCCCCTCATTCCCCTCAGTACAGTTCCAAACTCGGAGACGAAAGATCGGGCGGTCTGGTGATAGCAGGTGATAGTCGTGCGAACGCCGACGGGAATTTTTTTCGTCACATTGCCGGTATGTAAACAGTCGTACAAACGCCGAAAGGAATTTTTTTCGTCACATTGGAGGTCTGGTGACTCTCCTGCGAAGGCCGAGGTGAATTTTTTGTTGTCACATTGGTGGTCTACTGACAGTCGTATAAATGCCGATGGGAATTTTTGTCGTGTCGTCTTAATAAAGGATTTTGCTTAAAAAGGTGTTTGCCGAGTTGTGTCAAAGTTTCTTTGCTTTCATGGGACGAAAAGTAGAGAAAACAGCATGATAATCATGAACAAACGTGGACGGTCAACCGACCGTCAGCGCGATCGCCCGTGTGACTCAAGTTGGCGCGAACGCATGAAGGTTAAACTACTTCTTTACAAAGTTTTGTAGACTTTTTAATCACCTTGGCCGCATTGGCGACCGAAACCATTGTTGTTAACGTTTGCTCGTTACGACAATTCAAAAATTTCGGAATCACCATTTTTCGATTCGAGTCCACGTGAAATACAGCTTTGACAAGAGATGTCCCCAATTATCCAAAGTTTTATTCAAACAAATACTAACTGCACTTTTTACATATAAATTTACTCATTCGGAGAAATGTTTGATTCTTCCTGATCGACAAATAAGAAAGTAGCTGAATTTGCTGTTTAAAAAAGTCGATATAACTATTTTTATACTTTAAAAAATTGCGACTCTCCGCTAATTTCATAAGGGACTCTACTACAAATATTAAATTTGAAATTAATTTCTCTTCTTTAAATTTAAAATTTTCTTAGAGTTCTCTAGTTTGAAATACCTAAATTATTATAATATTGATTTTGAAAAATTGTAATTCAATATTTATCATCAAGAATATCTAGCAACCCTCGACAACAAGTGCACTTGCGGTCTATTTAATTGCTTATTTAAAAATAGTTTGACTAGAATTTCTTCAAGTATAGAGATGAATTCTAAGTTTTATTAAATGCTTATCATTCATGAATTATGTTGTTCTTTAAAATATTAGGTGTAACTGATACAAATGGAAATACCCACACTTCGAAAACTTTCTAAGGCAGCAACATACACAACTGTAAGTTCCTAAATATTAAACTGTAAACGGATATACTGCAGAGAGCTCCAAGTTATTTTCGCTCTGTTCACAGCATTTGCAGGAGATTCAGAGAAATTCAATAATTTCCCAAGTCTTATATTTTATAATTTTATTTCGTAATCTTTAAAGATTTAAGAACATTTTATCCATGATCTCTGGCTGAAGATTAAAAAATCAAAGATCTTTTGATGAAAATTTCATGATATATATCAAAATCGAACTATTTATTCTTACCAGGGGGTGGGGGGGGGGGGGGTTGAACACTTATATCTGACAAATTTCTACGTGCATTGTATATGTATGTATATATATGTTTTCGAAGGAAAATTTTCCTTTTCTCAGTTCTTGTAACACAACGTATCAAGTAATCTTATAATAATTTGAATATCCCTCAAAAATCTACTCACAGAAATCTCACAAATTACACAGCATTCCTAAGAATTAAAAAAAAAGAGTTATTGGCTCTTGTTTTAGAGGTAGGGCGGCAATCGGCAGATGGGAACATATGAACTCCTATCTAATACAACGCTGCTGAAGACTGGTGACCTTCTCAGCATAAATCACCAACATATTGAGACTCTCGGTTTCCTTTCTCATGTCCTCACCCCCCTCCTCCCTCCCCAGTAACAGAAGTTTTGGTAGGACTGAGGTTACAGCTTGACTCCACCATACGACAAATCACTGCTTAATTCGGACATGATTTCGACTCGCAAAAAAAATCTCGCGCATACAGGTGATAGTTGGGAGTATTATATAAACATGAATAATACAAACAATAAAGTAGCCTCGGAATGGACTGAAACTTGGATTGACGAAAAGAATGCACACGGGAAACGCGAAGGTCGAGTTTCGGGCGATAAATGGAGACTGGGTGTTGGGAATGCTAGAGGAGTGAATAATCTTAAAATAAGAGAACTACGAGAAACTATGCACGTAAAGAAACTAGATATTCTTTGTGTACCTGAGACGAAGAAAAAGGGTTCCGAATGTAGAAACATAGAAAATGGGGTGTTGAAGGGCGTTTTTGAAATATGGTCAGAAGTAGATAGTGGATCACATCGTAGTGAAGGGGTCGGTTTAATCATGAATGAAAAAGCAAGACAACATCTCAAAGATCATAATTTTGTATCGCCCAGATTGCTATGGGCTAGAATGAAGGTAGGAATCAGAAGATTATTTATCATAGTGTGCTACGCACCAGTCGATAGCAATTCGAGAGAAGTTAAGGACGCCTTCTGGGACACTTTAAATGGTACAATAAGCATTTATGATCAAGGTGAAAGAATAATTTTGTTAGGAGATATGAACGGATGGGTCGGCGTCCAACGTCAGGATACAGATACAGGAGGGGTGCTAGGCAATTTTGGGGACCCAACCAGAAAAAAAGATAACGGGGAAAAATTAGTTAGCGTATGCTTAGAGAAGGGCCTTTTCATTACAAATACTTGGTTCCGACATAAAATGAACCACACTTACACCTGGTGTAAAGGAAGTAACCGCAGTATAATTGACTTCGTTATTGCAGATGAAAGACTAAGAGAACTAGTTACAGATACAAGAGTCATGAGGGGGTCCGAATGCAATACAGATCATTACCTTTTAGTCTCGAAAATGAACTTAGGGCGGGGATGGAGATGAAAGAGAACCAAACAAACCAAACAAACGCAAATCAAGGTCGAAAATTTACAGAAGCCGGAAGTGCGAATAGATTATCAGAATAAGATAAACAAACGCATAGACAAGGCAATTTAGGAGCCGCTAGAAAGCAATAAAGATATAGAGGGCGCGTGGACTTTATTATGGGATACCATTGTTGAAACTGCGATTGAAGTGTGTGGTACGGCGATGGTAGGAAGAAAGTCTCGCAATGCGTGGTGGAACGTTGAAATTGAGGCAGCCCAAAAAGAAAAGAAAGAAGCGCACAATAAAACGCTGAACATGACTGAACATGATAAAGAGAAAACCAGAAAAAAAGAAGAGAACGAAATAAAAAACTGCTTTGAAGGAATTATGAAACTATTATATAAACAGTTGAAGGAAAGTAAAAGTACAGAGTTTGTTAGCATGAGAAGCAGCAAAGGTTAAATTCTATATGATATAGACGGGATAGTAGACGCTTTAAAAGACTCTTTTAAAGAACTATTAGGAGGTGAAGATATAGGGCAACAAGACTACGACATAGAACATAATTCATTAGAAAACACAATTGAAAAAATCTGTGTCACTGAGGTCAGAGATATAATTAAGAACTTGAAAAACGGTAAGGCTGCTGGTATAGACAGTATAAACTGGCGTATAAAGTATAAAGTGGCGAGTACATACCTCACAGGGTGTGCGAATTGGTAAATTTATGTTTCGACACAGGAGAAGTCCCAGACGTTTGGAGGAAGGTACTAAGTACCGTAAGTAAAATATACTCAAAAATACTTATTCGTAGGGTAAAGGAAATTACAGAAGAGAAGATATGAGAAGTCCAAAGTGGATTTATGCCAGGAAGATCATGTACGGGTCAAATATTTAGCGTAAGACAGATCACAGAATAAAGTTTGAGAGTAGGAAAGAAAGTTTTCTGTGCATTTGTTCACCTAGAAGAAGCAGTTGACAAGGTGATTAGAAGTAAGCTTTGGAAAATCATGAAAGAATACGGAGTCAATGAATGGCTCCTCCAAGCAATAAAAACAATATATACGGGTAGCAAAAGCGATTGTAAGGGTTAATGGAAAACTGAGTCACTGTTTCGATATCAAACAAGGTGTTAGATAAGGATGCGTTATGTTCTCATGGTTATTTATTATATTCATGGAGGAGTGTCTAAGAATGGCTCTCTTTGACGAAGAAGGTATGGATCTCGAAACAGTAAGGGTACGTGGGCTAGCTTCCACAGATGATAAGTTTGTTATGGCAGAATCAATCGATGACTTCCAAAGAATGTTGAACAAACTGAATACAAGCATGAAGAGCATAGGCCTTAAAATTAACGTGAATAAATGAAGAATAACGGTGTTCAAAGGAAATAATGAGAAAACAATATGCAACATTGTCTTAAATAATGAGAAAATAGAATAAGTTGATAAGTACGTATATCCAGGCAGCCTATTCATTAGTGACAGAAAGATAGATGGGGAGCTAGGTAGGCGCAAAAATAAGGGCAAAAAGTTTATCGGTAGAGCAGGGTCTATTGTCAGAAGTGGAAATATATCAAAAAAAGCTAAACAGGCAATATACAGTTCTATATTTGTACCAAATGTGCTATAGAGTTACGAGACATGGACTTGTCAAGACAAGGATAAGAGTAAAATTATCGCGATTAACATGAAATTCCTGCTCAAGATATGCGGGAAAACACTGATGTACAAAGTGAGAAACGAGATAATCCTCAAAGAATGTGGGGCATAAGAGACACTAGTTGACATGTGGGAAAGAAATCGGTGTATAAAGGCAATACGCCCACCAGAGGCAGACCGGGGAAAGAATGCTTAGAATATGTGAATGAGAACTTAATCCGAAAAGACATAAAAAGCCATAGAAACACGAGATTTTTCATGAAAATATGCATGGGCGTGAAGGAAGCTAGATAAGTATGCCAGGACAGAAAAGTGTGGCGACAAGTAGTTTATAAAAAGAGTGTCAGTAGAGTGAATGATGCCTGAAGCGAAAGACCTTAGATACTAATGGGCCCAAGTGGGAAGCTTCACGTGATGACTTTGCCAGGCCGTTAACTTGGGGTGATCGCTAGAGAGATTGATCAGCAGCCTGAGTCGAAGCAGTGTTGCAAAACGAACGTGTTATTTAAATGAATAACACGCGATTTCCAGATCAATCTAAAAAAGCAATACCTTCTTCGTCAAATGACTCCCTTCCTCACGGATTGATTCACACCATGCCCGAGAGCGAAATGGCTTGATGGTATAATAATAATGTAGCATGCACTCAGATGTTCTTATTACCTGTGAGATTCCCAGCATTTCGTTTGGTTGTGAAGGTGATCGAAGAGACAACCTTCCGGTACAAGAAGGGCATCGCTCTGGAAGGGTCCTTCTGAAATGAAAAAATCAATTTAATATTTAAAATATAACTGATACATGGCATTACACTACATGCAGGGAATTGCAACTCCTATTTTTCAGCTCGCTTATCACGTATTTTTGTCGTCAAAATTTGTTTCAAAGCAGCCTAGAACCGACAATAATTATTAATCGATTTATATCTTTTATACGCCGCAGGCATGATTTTGCTACTCGTCTCCGCCTCGCGCTTCGCTCTCGTCTACGACTTGTATTGCAAACGCTCACGCGGCGTATAAGGACCGATTCAAGTTCCTTGGCGCACAATGTACTATTATATTACTCTTTTATAACACTCTTAACTTAATTTTAAAGAGAGATTCCATTCAGATTATTATGATTGATTGTATTAATTAATTTAATTAATTTATCTAATATAATCAAATTCTAATCAGCAGATTTTTCGTTGTTATTTATTGCACTTCTGTGTTAACAAAGATACTGAAAAAATTGTAATTTCTATATTTTTTATCATTATATAACCAGTCGAAATAATCTCGGGATCAGTCAAAATAAGCGTAGGACCATTTAATAAACGAAATTAGTTCATGAAATTTTTTAATTATCTTCAATTAATGAATTCTATAAACAAAGAGTACAGTCCGGAAAAGGTCTTCCATGTGATTTTATTCACACTTTGTATCTAGATGTATTTTGAAGCGTTTATTACGATAATGACTGAAATTACGTGCAAATGTCGTTTTCAGTGTCAAAACTTGATAAAAATTTCATGTTTTTTTCCGTTTATTTCGGTAAATACGAAAAATTTGCGAGAAGAACGTCAAGTGAATGTTGCAGACCTCCAAGAAACAGACCTTTTATGTAATATATATTTTTTTAACTTTAAAAAGTGTAGAATTGATTGAAATGGGAGTGGGGGAACTTATGTAACTGATTACAGGAATAATGTAGGTCACACTACTATCAGTATCTAATGGTTCGTGAGGGGCATGAAGGAACTGGTCACATCTATGGTCTAAGTCACACTGCTTGCCCTTTTTCAATGTCTTGTAGGTGACTGAAAGGCACTCTTGTGACTGCTCACAGAAATAATGCAGGTCCGACCCGTGACCCTTTACAATGCTTTTTGGGCGCGGGAAGGCATCCCTATGATTCATGACAAAAATTGTAAAGGCCTCGCTGATCACCCTTCTCAATGTCTCATGGCGGAAGACACCTCTGTGAGTGATCTTAGAAATAATTTGGGTCACAGCCCTAATCCTTTCCAAAGGTTTGTGGGGCAAAGGCACCTTTGTGACTGGTGACAGGAATAGTTTAGGTCACACAGCAAAATCCTTAAGGAAGACTTTTGAGTGTGCGGAAGGGCAACCCTGTGACTGGTCACAAAAATAATGTAGGCCATACACCGTACTCTTCCCAATGTCTTGTGGGGGCACTCATCTGACTGGTCGGTGAAGTAATGTGGGTCACATCCGTTATCCTTTGCCATGTCTTGCGGGAGGGTGAGAAGGAAACACTGGGACGGGTCGCAGAAATAATGTTAGTCAAACCTCTAATATTTTCAAAATTGTTGTGATGGGAGGTCATCCTGTGAGTAATCACAGAAATGGCTTGGAACACAACACTAACATATTCTAATATAACGTGGGGTGCGGAAAGACATCTCTATGACTGGTCGTAAGAATAATGTTGGTTACACACTAATCTTTTCCATAGTCTTGCGAAGGTTGGTATGACACCCCTGATACTAGTCACAGAAATAGTCGAAGTCACTCGAATGAACCTTTCTGAAGTTTTGCAGGCGGCGGAAGGACACCCCTGTCACTTATTGCAGAATAAATATAGGTCAGACCCTTTACCCTTTCTGATGTTTTTCATGGAGGTAAGAGCGGAGATCCACCCCTGTAACTGCACATATAAATGGGTTAGATTACACCACTAACCCTTTCAATGTCTTGTACAATGTCGGAACTTTATCCGAAATAAATTTCAAAGTTTGTGGTTTCACGATTATAAATTTTTTCATTAGTTTTACTTTAGGTTCCACCTTATGTGGTGCAGAATAAAAAATATTGTGACAATTCAATATCTAGTAGTTTTATAATGAACTTTAATGAACAAATGTCAAATTTAAGCATTTAAGGCAAGAAATTAGTCGCGTTTGCATCATATATGTTTAATATTGTCCTCGGAGCAAGGGGACAATAGGCAGTTTAATTATTCGATAACACTCATTAACGCTATAAACAAATTCTATGAACAAATGCACTATTCGACCATTTAATCACATAAATACAAGCTGCCTCCACTTAAAAGATTTCCAATTGGTTTAGTTGTAATGTTTCACCAGAAAAATGTGTCCATCAAATATATTTGTTATTGTTATAAAAAATTATGTGAACAAATCAAATATTTGGCCACTCATATACAGAAATACACTCTGCTTCTACAAAAATAAGTTCAAATTAACTTAAAAGTTATATTTAACATAAACGCGATCCTTCTAACTTATTTGTTAATATAAGCAAACGAATTCTCTTATACAATTATTTTATAACGTTAACAGATATGTTTTAAAAGTTGATTGTTTTGGCAGTTGGTCCTGAGCTTATTTCGATTGTTCATTGAAAGATAAAATATAATGTAGTAAAAAATTCAATTTTTTTTATTTAGCAACACGGAAACTCCATAAAAATTTCAAAAATCCGCTTTTCGAAATTTAGCTAAAAGTACTCAACATTTGCACATTGAATATTAAGAGTTGTTAAATTGACTTTGCAAATGTGGATTCGAATTATAGGTTAAATAGGCAAATTTGAAGATATCTTGAAACTTTTTATTATGCATGAAGAGGTTTGTTGTATTGATTAATACCTTCCTTTATGAGCATTTTTTTCATTAACATAATGAGTATATTTGGAAGCGACTTACGAAGACGAGATAAGTGACAAAAGTGTGACTCGGCTGTAATCTGCACTGTACAGCTGACCACCCTTTATTGATCGGTCGCCTAACGGTCTAGAACTATGAACCCGGAATTTTTTTGCAAAATTTACACGTCTGTTGCATGAAAATGATCAAAAATATTTTACTCAAATTAATCTCCATTACTATTTACAGATTTTTCCCATCTCTCCGGAAGGTGATGAATGCCACGCCAATAAAACTGTTCATGTTTTGAAGCAAACCAGTTATCCAGCCATTCTCGTACATTTTCGTACGAAGTGAAGCGTTGTTCAGCGAGAGCGTGTCCCAGTGATGCGAACAGATGGTAATCCGATGGAGCCAAGTCTGGAGAATAAGTATCATGCGCCAGTATTTTCCAAACTGACGCCTCGATCGTTTCCCTGCCCCGTTTTGCTGTGTGTGATGGGACCCATCACACACAGCCACCCATCACAAAATGGGTGGAACCCATTTTCCGACTTTCTGAATCCATCCCATTGCTTTCAGACGAATGGAGACAGCTTTCTGCGACACATTCAGTTGATCCGCGAGTTCTTGTTAAGTTTGAGTATCGTCTTCATCCAGTAAGGCTTGTAGTTCGTTGGCTTCGAACTTATTTGGTGGCTTTCCACGATATGCGTTTCTCACATCAAAATTACCACTTTTGAATTCTTTAAATCACTCGAAACATTGTGTTTTGCCAAGAGCATGTTCACCGTAAGCTTCGACAAGCATTCGATGCGATTCTGCAGCAGTTTTCTTCAAGTGACAACAAAAAACCAGTGCTGTCCGCAAATCGTAGTTCGTAGGCACGAAACTCGACATGTTGCTGCTTGTAGTAAATACACTGGTATATCGAACTTGGGTTGTTGTCTACCGAAAATCTTTCTCAGCTACTACAGGAAGCAGATGGCGCTGCAGAAGCCGTGATACGGTCCCTAAACTGATGGCAAGCACCATCTATATGGAAATTCCGGTTTCATACTTCTAGATCGCAGAGGCAAGAGCCTCAACCAATTTTAACCTGAATGTTTTTTCACTAGCTTGCTTATACAGAACGTAACCGCAGCATGATGTGGAGGTTCTCTAAGCTGAAAATAAAAATCATGTGTGAGGTCCTTTTTCCAAAACAAAATGTAAAATGAACATCTTTCATTGTATGGGGGTGTAAATGTGATCCATAAGGTATATTTAAGTTCCCATAGATCGACAGATGTTCATTTTAAAAAACTCTTTTATCAGAATTATTTCCCTAAATTCTCCGGCGGCGTCTACACGAAGAAAAATAGATTTCAAAGCAGACTATCTAGATATTACTAGTTAATATCTTAGCAATTTAACTATGGGACCGAATCCTAGATACTGAAGAAGAGCATTCATAGATATTAAAAAGAAGATTTTAATTGGCAATATCCAAGATACTGAACGGCAGAATCTAAGATATTCAAAAAATATTTCTTAATTGCTCAAAAGTTACCTATAAGTCATGCCTATATCTATGAAATCCGAAAGGATTTCATGTCGTAGTCCTCAGTTTTTGATATCCAAATCATCAATCATTCGCCTTTTTTATTATTCTTCAATTTTCGTGTAGAGCGGATAACACACTTTCCAAGGCTATGCCTGTAGTGCCGAGTCCTCATATTCTCTTGAGAAAATTATGATGAAACATTCAGAAACACTTAATCCATTTTCCACCAAAACTTTTAACGCAATATTTATCCGGAAAACCAAAACACATACGACAGATGCTCAAGGTACGAACATAAAAGGGTTAAAAACATTTTTCGCCGTGCCACACGTCAACGACATTGCAATATGTATTTTTCTCCGTGTAGTCGTCCCGCAATTTCGGGACGACTAGCCAAGCTTCTGGAAAATATTTGACTAGTCCACGCGTATTTTGGGAAGACGAGACATTTCGAAATTTTTAACAAAGATTATTTCAATTATGTGTTTAAAAAACTGTTGCAACATCCAGTGGTTACATCTTGCATACAACTGGTGAGTGCGAAGACCTTTGATTGCAAACAAATTGTAAAATGAAACAGACACGTTTTTTCGACAGATTCCTTGATGTGGAAACATTTGAAGGTGCTTTTAGAGGGAGGCTCTGTTCTTGCCCGTCGTCGTTCTTCGAGATGAAGGAAGGTTTGAGGCGGTCCACGGTTATATCGACATAATCTGGAAACTTTTTAAACCCGCACGCAAGTCACAACTACACTTAACAGGTGAATAACTCTAATATCAGGTTTCGTTAATTTTTAAACTTTTTAAGTATACTGCATGATCAGGAACCATAAAAAGCTTCCATATGAGCTAAATTACTCCAGGAACGTCGGTCATCTTTGTTAGACTTCATACATGATCCCGACTCAAATAATTATGATTTCAAAAGTCGATTATTTATTGCGGCAGATAAAAATGCTCTTGATTTCGGTATCATTTTTTTGCGTATAAAAATGATATTGATCAGTATCATTTTGAATAATTTTTTTCATTGTGTAGTTAACCAATTTGATAGCTATAAGGATCCAGGAAGAGATAGCAAACAATTGACCTATGAGTCAAATAGACTCACCACAGGCGAGCTCGGCTCCTATTTCGCTTTATTGTCATCTTTCTTCCCAGCAGATCTCATGCCCAGAAGTCATTGTGGCAGAGAAGTGCTTCTTTGAATTGTCGGATTAGTCTTTTCACGAGACCATTATCAGCAAACACGCTACGTAACTGCTCCGTAAAAAAGGGGTAAATATGTTATATCTCGTTATATAACGAATGTTACTGTTCAGTAACGTACTTTTTCTATAACTGGGATGTAAAAATATTGAGTCTTTTACCGAATAAAGATGTACAATTCGCGTTAAGCGTTAAGATATAATTCTGTAAGTTGTGTATAATGTACATGAGTGACGGCGATTTAAAAATGTTCTATGTACCGTGCATAATGCGCATTAGTAACAGCTATGTAGCAATATGACATAATCGGTATGTAACCGTTGTCTAACATGTTATATATAACTTGGTTACTATCATGATCTATTATGATGTTGTTCTATGTACTTCTGCGTAATACACATTAGTAACAGTTATATAACAATGTGCAATGACTTTTATGAGACAACCGTATATCAATTTAATTTTAAGTTGGTTATACGCATGACCTATATGGATTCTGCTACCTCGTAACGTGACGATTTTAAAAGAGTGTGGACAATTTTTTCTTGGAAATGAATGATATATTCTCGACATTATCTATAGAAATACATACGTAATACGTAATACAGACGTAACCAGTCGAGCACTCATGAAGCATTTCCAATAATAATAATAATATTACGCAAGATACGCGTGTGGATATCCGCGCACGGCCCTTTGTCGCTACGCTGCTGTTCGTCGTGCATGACTGAGCCCCGCTTCTCTTTCGGTCTCGTGGTCCCTGCATCACCAAAATACCGAGAACATAAATTCTAGGAATATCGTGAACTGAGGGTTCTCATATCGGGAGTTCAGTGCATATCTTTTTTAAGTATTTTCAAAATTATTGATGATAATCTTTAAAATTATATAATATATTGAACATGCGAACTTCCTTCATAGGTATTGATACTTTTAAATTCTTAAAATTAAATGAACTAAAAATATTTACTGATTCGCCGCATAGAGGGCAGCATGCTTTCCAGCCCGGCTGTTCGGTAGAAACTGTGATGCATGCTGATGTGGCAAAATTGGAGCAGCAGTTGGAACAAAAGGGGTATCCTGTGGGCGCTTTCTTGGAAATAGAGGGTGCTTTCAGCAATACTCCTCCAGAAGTCATCTGCCGAGAGGCTTTGAGATGTGGTGTGCCGGGCCAGCTAGCATGCTGGATAGGAAGCATGCTACGCCGAAGAAGACTCGAAAACACAGGGGGGTGTCCTGTCACCCTTCCTATGGTGCATCGTAGTAGACGGCCTTCTTCGAAGGCTAAATAAAGAGGGGTACTATACTAAGGAATATGTGAATGACTTTATAATCCTGGCTAGGGGGTTTCATCTGGAAACACTGGTGGGTCTTATAAGGTCAGCGCTGCGCATCGTAGGGCTCTGGTGCGATAGCTCAGGGCTCTCGGTAAATCCGGTAAAGACCAACCTGGTAATTTTCACAAGAAATTTTAATGTTCCAGAAGTTTACGCTCCTGTATTCTGTAGTGCGACGCTGGCGTTTTCAGATCCAGTTAAATATCTGGGAGTAATCCTAGAAAGCAAGCTGAACTGGGCAAAGCACCTATACCCAATGCGGGAAATTCATAATGACTTTTTGGATGTGCAGGAGAGCCTTTGGGTTGATGTGGAGGCTAGAGCCTAAAATTCTTGCATAGGTCTACTCTGCTGTTCTATAATCCAGGTTCCTACATGCGTCCGTGGTCTGGTGGCCACGGACGGAAGTTGAAACAATGCACGACAGGCTGCGAAGACTACAAACGCTAGCATTTAGAGGTTTGACTGGAGCAATGAGGACTGCGCCCAAAGTGGCGATCGGATTCATGCTCTGCGAAGAACCCCTACATGTTGCGATAAACGATAGAGCGGCACACGCGATGGGCCGCCTGGCAAGAGCAAATAGATGGACTCCAGGGACTAGATACTCTAGGCTCCCGAGTGATATCAATGCACAGCCGATTCTACAGATGAGGCAAGGCAAAATAACAAAACGCTTCAACTTCGCCAAAGTTTTTCGCGTCTGCATCCCAAGCAGGGAGCCGTGAAAAGCAAATGGAAACCCTCTCCTCTAAGGGGAAATCTGGTATACAGATGGCAGCGCTGAAACACTAATGTCCCTGGTCGCACAGGGATCGAGGGCAACGAAAAGGCGGACCAGGTGGCAAACCGCGGTGGAGCAAGTGAATACGTAGGACCGGAACCGGTACTGGGAATAGCGCCTTGCTGTGTCCGAATGACCATTAAAAGCTCGATTCGAACAAAACACCGGTAATGCTGGGAACAAACCCAGGGTTTCCGTCAGGCGAAAGCCATCTTGGGGTACACTTATAGGACGGTCAGAGGTAGGGAAATCCTGGGTTTACCTAAGAAAGACATAAGAACAGTAGTACGGACCCTAACAGGGCACAACCACTTGAATTACCATAAGCACAAAATGGGGCATTTGAAGATCAGATTTCAGTAAATTTTTGACCTACATAGTGCAATCTATCACTAATTTTATTTCACCCTCTGCATTGCTGACGTGCAATTTCATACAGAAAAATAATTGCACGCACAAACGTTTTGGCAACACGCTGAGCGTTGATATAATTGCATAGTATCGAGCTTCAAGCGCGAAATTCGGTTTCTATTAACAAAAGGCGTTGTATTTTTTGAATTGGTGAAGGAATAAGTAATCATTCTCTTTCAATGCCAAGTGGAAAATGCTACATTTATTCGAAAAATTAACTTCTAAGTTTATACCATAGCGCTTAAGGTGAGCGACCAGATAAAAGAATCCAGCATTTCAGTTAGGCACTCATCAACCAGTTTCAATCCAGCACTCTACAACACCTTATTTAATGGTGTTTAATTGCAAAAAGTCCCAAGGGCTAGTTGCCCCTCTAAGGAACAAAGAGTACATAGAATCCATTAGTGAGTAAACAGCGATCAGAGTTACAAAGTACGATTCCTTATAATGAAATATAAGTAGTTTTAAAGAATTAGATACGTATTTGCAAATATATTAGTTGGTATGTTGTGCGATAGTCTAGGTGAGTGAAAAAGCAAGTTAAGACAAGAAGGTCGAATGGACTTCGGCCTGCATCACGCCTAGCTAACACGGGCTTCCTGGATACCTGGGACGCGGGGTTCTGCAGGGGCAGACCTTCCATTTCACTAGCTGCTCCAGGGATTAGAATAAATCGCGAAAAATAATAACTAAATTCGAAGGAAGGAAGAAGGGTGGTGGCAAAGGAAGGAGAGGAAGGAGACGGGTTGGGCCCGAATGAGCCAAACAAAATCCCTTTCTCTTAATCTGTCCCTTCGGCTAGCCAAACTTATGCGGCGGTTGTACCCCTGGCTCTTTCGGGAGCTGAAGGACTGACAGTCCCTCTAAATGAGGCTATGAAGACAATATCAGCCAATGAGTCCGCTCCCCCCACCAAAAAAAAACATCAACGGTTCTCTAAAAAAGAAACTGAGGAGGCAAGCGCAGCAGACTAGAAGAGTGGTTGTGGGGGCATTTATTCCCAGAAGAAAGCGCGAAGCTCAGAGTACACCCCACCGGGGGAGGGGTCTAAGCCTATAGAGAGGCACAAGTCAGCCTAGCACCCGGTGAACATGGAGTCGTCGGGGGCTGAATTGACAGTCAGCCAAATGACTAGCCTGGTGGTGGCGGATACGAGCTACCTGGACATGTTGCTCACTGCGCAGTAGCTTGAGCTCTTCAAAGTGACAAACTGGAAGGCGCACGAAGTAGTTTCCCCGAACCAGTGGCCAAAACTCGAGACCTGCTTCTGCAGGGGAGGTGTCTTCATATTTGTCGCAGCCGAACCAGCAGATAAAGCTTAGCTGCAAAATACGCTGACCGGGACAAGGCCTTGGAAAGGCGCAGACATTAGATTGGGTGGAGTTGAATTTATCTAAAGGACGCCAGGGGCTACGGCGTGGGTCCAGGGTTAGCTGAAAGATTCGTCTGTGGTCCTTCAGCGATTGCAGGGATTCAACCTCTTACTCAAGACATCGTCCTGGCGAATCGTCAGGCACGATTGGCATCAGAAAAAAGGCACATCAGGAGGTCCTGAACAAATCCTAGTTGTGTAGGCTCGTGAGTCTCAAACGAGAGCTCTTGCAGTCCTCGCAACAGGCCCTTCCAGCACCTTGAACAGGTCAACTTGAAGGCACATACGTATCTCACGAATCCAAGAACCTTGGTTAGTTTATGATAACACAAGGGCATCAGGGGAGGGGCTGGTTTTTGTTGCAGGGACCTCAAGGCGGCCAAGCCAAGGGCCTGCATACTGACGAAGGGAGTCAACGTTGTCCTGCTGCTAGAACTATGGTCGAGGGTTCTGATGATGATAGCCACAGATGTTAGAGGAATTAAAAAGCTAGTCATGTGTTCGGCCCATTTCCCATATGACAGACAAACCAACCCATCAGAGGAAGTAGGTATACTGGTAAAATACTGCAAGGTAAGGGGTCCTTCTCTTCTGTTAGTGTGTGATGCCAAATCTAATCATACTTTCTGGGGTAGCACAAATTCCGTACCCGTGGGCCCAGGTCAATTAGAGACTTAGACATTCTGGAGATCGTAGCTAATGTTTTTATGGATGTCATCAAAACTACTCAAGAAAGTAACTTTCAACCCACAAAAGCCCAAAAGGCTCGGGAGACACACTGGCGAATCGGAAAAATCGAAGGCCTTCGCAGTAACACCAGAGAGAGGTTTAGACGTCCTAGTAATGGCACAGCGGTTGAACTATGGACCTAATTTATGACAATGAGGAATAAATTCAGTGTTGCAATACATAAGTCAAGCAACGAAGCTGGATAACTTTTGCACAGACATTTAAAAAGAAGCAGAGGTGGCTAGATTGGACTAGCTGCTCTCTCGAAACTCGGAAGCCATTCTCGGTATTCTAAAACTGCCCGGCGGATGACACTCAGTGTCGGACGAAGAGACCTCGCTTCAGCTAATCAAACCAGATTTTTTGGGCTTAATAAGGATGGAGGAAAGGAGGCGTAACCTCTAAAGCAATCAAAACCGGCTGTGGCTCAACTAGGCCCGAAACTAGACCCGTTCCAGCAAGATCATCTTAGCAGACAGCCGATGATGTCAACATAAGAAGTAGGAGATCAAAAATCCACTCGAAATTTTTTCTTAGGATGGACAAATTGGCTGAAGCTGATACTGCTCTTTCCAATTTACTCCCCGAACATGTTAATCTCTGAAATCTGAACTGTGTAGTTTATGAGAAGGCGGTCTCCCTACTTAGCGACAATAGAAGTAACACGTATGTGTTAAAAATTCATCTTCTTGGTGGAAAATCGACAGGAAATAATAATCATCAAATAATTATTCTCCTAAAAATAATTCTTATAAGTAATATGAATATTATGCATTCATTTAGAATAGTGGTGCCGTTCGATACAATACGTTCTCGTGATCGTGTCGAGATCGCGTCGGTTTTTTCTCGAGTCGGGATCGGGTTGTCGATACCCGTGATCGGTTTTCTCTCGGCTCGACTTTGGCTCGGAATGCTATATATCGACTCGGGATAGGGTCGGGTTTTCGATCCTCCTTCGCCAGATGTGAGTCTGTGACGTCACGGTCCGCAGTGGGGTTGAAATGAATAACGAGGTTTAAATTTTAAAAGGCCATTTGGAATGTATTAATGCACCTATTTAAATCTTTTTTTGTTGATGTACAATTCAGGACTAAATTTTCTAGAAAACGTTGTAAGTGTATGTTTTATTTCTTTGTTTATTTAATTTTTATGTTACAGCAAAGAGCAAAAAGTGTCGTTTTTTCATTTCATGTTTTATCTCCGAGACGCAATTTTTGTTAAACTTCAATTCATTTACTTCACTTGGGTTCAGTGCACAGCGTTACAAGAAAGAAGAAAAAAAAATTTACCTTATAAAGCTAATTATTAAAAGCAAATTTTATTAACAAATAATCGACATGAAGAAATATTTGTTTTCAAAGTATATTCTTGCTCTACAATTGCTCGCTTTTATTGTTTGGATGATACGTGGCCATCAAAATTCAAGACTGAATGTTATTGATCAATTCTATAAACAAATTTTATAAACAAATGTACATCGCAGACATTAAAAGGCAGAAACCAATGCTTTTTTTTTACTTTTGCTGTTTTGACATTACCAATGATGTTTTCTGGAAGAAATTTACCATCCGTTGATATTTGTTTATTTGATAATCTAAATATATAAACAAATGTACATTTTAGGCGTTTTTAGGCGAAACGGAATCAATTTTTCTTATAATCTTGTTAATATTATAGTGCCAATAAGGTTTTCTAAAAAAATGTTGTCAGGCGTTAATATTTGATCATCTTATGAACAAATTATATGAAAAAATGCACATTGTAGAAGTTTCCAAACGCCAAAATGTTTTTCTTCGAATTTTTTTTCCAATCATCATTTTATTCATAAAATTTCTTCGCAACCAATTTTTTTTGTCAACGCATTTTCTTGAACAATTTTTTTTCGAAATTTTTTTTTTCAACACATCTGTTTCAAAAAAATTTTCCTACGAATTTTTTTTCAACAAAATTTTTTCCACAAATTCTTTTACAGCAAATTATTTTTTTAAAAACCTTCTTTTTTATTAAATAATTTTTGTTCAAAACATTTTTTTTCACAAAGTTGGAGAATATTTTTTTTATGATTCTGTTAAGACTTACTAGGACTATACTTTTTCTTTTGAACTTGCTGAAACTGAAATCATATTTTCAATGATACTTGAAGAAAAAATGTAGATATGAATAACTATTTGAAGGGTAGAAATGCAAAAGGTGTCAAGCGCCATTTTTCACTTTTTTCAGGAGAGACTAAAAACATGTTGTAAATTCAGCGGGACTATTTAACTATTTAAGAAAAAAATGAGAAAGTACTTTCGAGATACTTTCATGCTCTATCGAAATAAAAAAAGTTTGCTCACAAAAGCTATCCGGTTTCGAGAAATTGAATGAAACAGGTCACGTTTCAAGGCTAGATTTTGGGTCCGTATCGACTTTTAACATCTTTCAACATTAATTGTGGAGTCAATTTGCAGTTTAAGAAAAGACTAAAAATTCGAATTCTAGCTATTGAATGGACGAATTGATTTCCAAAAAGTTTGTTTTAAAAAAATCATGCAGTTTCGCAAAATTTGAAAATCCAATTATGACTTCGAAATGGTGTAAAACTGACATTTCAACTTCAAAATAATGACGATAGCAGTAATAATTTAGCATATATCCAAAAAATTAGGAATGAGGCTATTCAGTGCTGAATGGAAGGGACCCAATAGTAATTAAAAATAATTAGCCAGTGTCGAGAAAAATGAAATTTGATTTTTTACTTTGTGGTTAGAAAAGCTTCTCGGACTGTGAATACAAGAACACAAATCTTGAAAAATAAGCCGCCAAAAAAATACTTTGGCAGGCATGTGTAATAGAATTTGTCTGATTTTTTGAGATAATAGACCCGATTTCGAAAATTTGGCGCTTGACTCCTTTTGCATTTCTACCCTTCATTTCTTTATTTTATTGACAAATTATACATAAGGAAATTAAATTAGGAATATGGAATACGAGAAATAAAGAATCATTTTGGGTGTTTTTAAGCAAAAAGAAACGGCTTTTTCATCTGACCTTGCTGAAATTTTATTAACGATGAGAATTTCTGAAAAATTTTGCTGTAAATCAATATTTGTTCACTTTATTAACTAATTACATAGACAGATGTACATATCAGGCGTTTTTCAACGAAAATAAATCGTTTTCTCATTTGCCCTTGCTAAAATTTTATTGCCGATGAGATTTTCTGAAAAAATTTCGCTATACATCAATATTTGTTCTATCAACTAATTACATACACAGATTTACATATCACGCGTTTTCAATCGAAACAAAATCGTTTTTTCATCTGACCTTGCTCAAATTTTATTACCGTTGAGATTTTCTGAAAAAATTTCGCTAAACATCAATATTTGTTCTATCAACTAATTACATACACAGACTTACATATCAGGCGTTTTCAATCGAAACAAAATCGTTTTTTCATCTGCCCTTGCTGAAATTTTATTACCAATGAGATTTTCGGGAAAAATTTCGCCATACATCAATATTTCTTTATTTCATTAACTAATTACATGACCAAAATTTTCTGATAAAATTAGAACTCGTGTAATACGTAAGCAAAGTATATAAATAACAGACATTGTAGGCGTCTATAAGCAGAAAAATAATTTTCATCATTTTAGTCCTGTCAAAATCATATTCGAAAAACTGCCTACTGCTCCTCACTTTCAAGAGTTTGAACCATCGCTAGTATATTATTCTTCAAAGTGCAGGAAGCCCAAGAATTCATGCACAGCAATGGCATCGCCGATTCTGCTGTTAGTGTATTCCTGTGCTTCCGAATAGTGAGAGCTACTCTTGAAAACAATCTTTCGACAGGTACGGACGTCGCTGGAGTACCCAGAAAATCTCTGGCCATCTGCGATAAATTTGGGTAAATTCTCTCGTGATTTGTCCACCAATTTAAAAGATCTTCGTTTTCTCCAGCACGCTTTGATGATATGTAGTCGCCTATCTCTTGTCTCCATGGTTCCGCGTTTGTCAGTGTGGAAGAAGACTTCTCCATCTCGAAGATAGACTTTAAGCCTAAGAGGTCTTCTGTGGCGGACACTTCAGCGAAATCTGCTGTGGAATTCAAGTCAGGAGTCCTTTGTTGTTCTTGTTGTTTTTAATAACTGTTCCGATACAGTTCTTCAAACTTTTCGATGGCCCCTTTTTCCAGTTCCTTTTCCCAGATAGTGCGCTGGAAAGTTTCTGTCTTATGTCTTGGATCCTGTATGAGCACTACACAGTAGATCCAATTGCTCTTGCGGCAATGTTTAAGCATCTTCTCTATAGCCGCTTTCAGTGCCTTTTCAACCATTATATCATTGTGTGTCCTCTCAATTTTGTCGCTTCACTTTTGAACTTGAGTTTCCAGAACGTCCAGCAACTGGTTGAATTTGATGACGACGGATGGTAGCGTCACGTACTTCTCTCCCCCCAGCGCCGTCGAAACCTCCTTGAAGAGTTGGAGATATGGAAACAAATCCTTCAACAGTTGCGAATCAGCTTCTCCTAGGTTCAAATGGTGGGAGTTATTGCAAGTGCAGAATGACTTTATTGCTTTCTCCAATCTCAGAGCAACTTTTATCATCGCGAACGTCAAATTCCAACGAGTGCACACATCTAAAATTTTTGCTAAAGGTTCCAGGCCACACGTGTGGCAAGCTAGTTTAAATTTGGTTGCTCTGATTTTTTTAAACAGAGCCCTCAGTCTCACGATGACCGGCTTTTCCCTGGCAATTTCTTCATCTTCATCTTCTTCTTCTGCCTCACTGGTATCGTCAGTATCATTATCATTTCTCTCATCATTTAGATCTTCAGCTTTATCCTCTCCTCCAATCACTGCCAACAATGATTGAACGCCCAAATGGAGGATGTGAGCAAAGCACCGAAAATGCTGATCAATAGCGTCAAAATTTTCACCGTGAACTGCCTGCAACAAGTTCGACAGCTGGGACATGAATGTTGTATTTGCGGCAGTGTTGTCCACCGCGATACGTAGCACCTTACCACGAAGTCCGTAATCCTCTAAACACTTCAGGACCAACTCTGCGATGTCTCTTCCTGTATGCTTTCCAGCAGACGAGATGAAATCCAGAACCATTGAATGCAGTGTCCACATTTCGCAACTGAAATGTACGATGATGCCGTAAAAGGACCTGTTGTCGATGGAAGTTCAGCCGTCGACGGTGAAGGTCAGTTTCGACTTCATGCCCGCTAAAATATTCTTCACTGCCTGTTTCATAATTTTAAACCGTTAAAGAACTTTGTCCCTCATAGCAGTTCGCTTGTATCAAACTGCATCCCGGTTTAAATATTAGAAAATGTCCTGAGTGAAGTCGTCGTCGAAGAAATTGAAGGCAAGTACTTCTTCGCTAACCACTCGACCAGTTTCTTGTCGAACTCTTTTTGGCAGAATGACATTCCGGCTGTCTCCTGCGTGCTCTGAAAATTTTTCACAGTTATTGTATTTGCCAGTTTAATCTTTAATCAGTGAAATGGAGGTGAGAAAGAAGGGTTTTACGCGATAGTTGAACGCGCAACTGAATGGGTGGAATTTCATACAGAAAATACTAATTTTCAACCAAAAAGTTAATTTTCGACAAAAATTGGACTTTCTACGGAAATAGTTAATTATTTTTCTAAACAAATAGTTCAATTTAGTATTACTTTCAAACAAAAAATACGAATTTCCAACAAAACAGGAAAATTTTAAAGCAAGAAGTTTATTCCCGATCAAATTTGGACTTTCTAACAAAATACTTACAATTTTGGAAAAATACAAAAATCATAGATCAAGTGGTAGAATTTTCATAACGAAAATAGTGATTTTCATAAAAAAATTTCATTTTCAAACACAATAGTTACAATTTTAGTTATAATAATGTAATAATAATTACAAACTTACAATTTTTTAAAAATACAAAAATTATCAATCAAGTGGTTCAATTGTCATACCGAAAATACTCATTTTCGTCAAAAAAGTAAAACTTCAAACTTAATAGTTGCATTTCGTAATATTTTTGAACCAAAAAGACGAACTTGCAACAAAAGAATGAAAGTATCAACCCAAAATTTAATTTCCTGTAAAATTTGAACTTTCTACTAAAGCGCTTACAATTTTGACAAAATACAAAAACTATAGATCAAGTGGTTCAATTTTCATAACAAGAATACACATTGACATCAAAATGTTCATTTTCAAATCAAATAGTTGCATTTCGTTTAATTTTAAAGCCAAAAAGACGAATTTGCAACAAAAGAAATTTAATGAAATAGTTGAAAATGGAAAACATCTTTATATAGTCTTCACAAGCTGAAGTGCATGTTTAATAGTTGATTTCTCTACGAAACAGTTAAATATTCCACCTTAAATTATTAATTTTTCACAAAAAAGTTCAGTTTCGCCTAAACAGTTGAATTAACAACCAAAATAGTTCAATTTTCAACTAAAAAGGATTAATTGTCAACAGAATGGTTGAATTTTCGAAGAAAAAGTTAATTTTCAACAAAGTAGTAGAATTTTCTACGAAACTGTTGAATATCTAACCGAAAATCATTAATTTTTTCCAAAGAAGTTAATTTTCAAGTAAGCAGTTGAGTTTTAAACAGTTAAAAAAGAATGACTTTGTAACATAATTGTTGAATTTCCAACAAAAAAGTTAACTTTCAACCAAATAGTAGAATTTTCTACGAAACAGTTTAATTTTCAACCTGAAATTATTATTTTTTCACAGGAAAGTTAATTTTGAAGTGAACAGTTGAATTTACTTCTGATAAGATAAATGTTTAACCAAGAAGATTAATTTTCTATAGAAAAAGACAAATTTCCAACCAAAGAAATTAATTTTATACTTAAATGATGAAACTTTGAAGAAAACAAAATTAACTTTTTGACAAAGTAGTATAACTTTCAACCAATTACTTGTTGAATTTTTGACCGAAAAGGATGAATTTTAACCAAACAGTTAATTTTTCAAACAAAAAAAAGAATTTTCTAGCAAAAAGATTAATTTTCTACCAAAAAACACGAATTTAAACAAAAAAAAACATCAATTACCAAAAAAAATGTTCAATTTTAAAACCAAGAGAACAAATTATCTGCAAAACCGTTGAATTTACAACCCAAAAATATAAAAGATGGATACTCAACCGAGAAAGTTAACTTTCAGCTGAGCTTGAGAGCATTTTTTTTCACAATTTAGAAATAAATAAATATTCAAAAATATTGATTTTAGATCAATAGACAAAAAAAAACAATCAAATTATTTAATGAAATTTATCTGGTCAAAACCAGAACATCAAAAACATATTGAAAAGAGCAATTTTTGATAATAATATCAATTTTCAACCAAAAGTATAATATTTAATTTAAAAAAGTACTTTGCGAAGAAAAAACTAATTTTCAACAAAATAGTTACATTTTGAACAAACGAGATGAATTTTAAACTGAAATTATGTATTTAAATAACATTTTTTTTTCATCAAAATAATTCAACCCAAAAGATGATTTTTTTAACCCGGAAGATTAATTTTTCTAAAAATATAAATTTCTAACAAACCAGTTCAACTATTAACGAAGCAGTTGAATTTTCAACGAAAATAATAATTGTTAACCAATTAATTAAATTTTTAACCAAAAAGAATTTTTATCAAAAAATTAAATTTCTAACAAAAAATTAAATTTCCACAAAAATAGCTAAATTTTTAATCAAATAGTTGAAAATAAAAAACATCTTTATATAGTCTTCACAGGCTGAAGTGCATTTCTAACCAAGAATGAATTATCAACCAAGAAGATTAGTTTTCTATCGAAAACGTTGAATTTTCAAAAACAACTTAATTTTGAACCAAATAGTTGATTTCTCTACGAAACAGTTAAATATTACACCCTAAATTATTAATTTTTCACAAAAAAGTTCAGTTTCACCTAAATAGTTGAATTAACTACCAAAATAGTTTAATTTTCAACTAAAAAGGATTAATTGTCAACAGAATGGTTGAATTTTCGAAGAAAAAGTTAATTTTCAACAAAGTAGTAGAATTTTCTACGAAACAGTTGAATATCTAACCAAAAATCATTAATTTTTTCCAAAAAAGTTAATTTTCAAGTAAGCAGTTGAGTTTTGAACAGTTAAAAAAGAATGACTTTGTATCATAGTTGTTGAATTTTCAAAAAAAAAGTTAATTTTCAACCAAATAGTAGAATTTTCTACGAAACAGTTTAATTTTCAACCTGAAATTATTATTTTTTCACAGGAAAGTTAATTTTGAAGTGAATAGTTGAATTTCCTACTGATAAGATAAATTTTTAACCAAAAAGATTAATTTTATATAGAAAAAGACAAATTTCCAACCAAAGAAATTAATTTTATACTTAAATGATGAAACTTTAAAGAAAACAAAATTAATTTTTCGACAAAGTAGTATAACTTTTAACCAATTACTAGTTGAATTTTTAACCAAAAAGGATGAATTTTAACCAAACAGTTAATTTTTCAACCAAGTAAAAACGAATTTTCCAGCAAAAAGATTAATTTTCTACCAAAAAATAGGAATTAAAAAAAAACATCAATTACCAAAAAAATGTTCAATTTTGAAACCAAGAGGACGAATTATCTGCAAAAGCGTTGAATTAACAACCCAAAATATAAAAGATGGATATTCAACCGCGAAAATTAACTTTCAGCTGAGCTTGAGAGCAATTTTTTTTACAATTTGGAAATAAACAAATATTCAAAAATATTGATTTGAGACCAATAGACAAAAAAAAACAATCAAATTATTTAATGAAATTTATCTGGTCAAAACCAGAACATCAAAAACATATTGAAAAGAGCAATTTTTGATAATAATATCAATTTTCAACCAAAAGTATAATATTCAATTTAAAAAAGTACTTTGCAACGAAAAAACTAATTTTCAACAAAATAGTTACATTTCAAACAAACGAGATGAATTTTAAACTAAAATTATGTATTTAAATAACTTTTTTCTTTCATCAAAAGAATTCAACCCAAAAGATGATTTTTTTAACCCGGAAGATTAATTTTCTAAAAATATGAATCTCTAACAAACCAGTTCAACTATTAACAAAGCAGTTGAATTTCAAACTAAAAAGAATAATTTTTAACTGAATAATTAAATTTTTAACCAAAAAGAATTTTTATCCAAAAATTTAATTTCTACCAAAAAATTAAATTTCCACAAAAATAGCTAAATTTTTAATTAAATAGTTGAAAATGGAAAACATCTTTATATAATCTTCACAGGCTGAAGTGCATTTTCAACCAAGAATGAATTATCAACCAAGAAGATTAATTTTCTATCGAAAACGTTGAATTTCCAAAAACAACTTAATTTTGAACCAAACAGTTGATTTCTCTACAAAACAGTCAATTATTCAACCCTAAATTATTAATTTTTAACAAAAAAGTTCATTCTCGCTTAAATAGTTGAATTAACTACAAAAATACTATAATTTTCAACTAAAAATAATTAATTGTCAACAGAATGGTTGAATTTTCAACACAAAAATTAATTTTCAACCAAATGGTAGAATTTACTACGAAAGAGTTTAATTTTCAACCCGAAATTATCAATTTTTTACGAAAAAGATCATTTTCAACGAAATAGTAGAATTTTCTACGAAACAGTTTAACTTTCAACCCGAAAATGGAAATTCTCAATAAAAAAGTTTCGTTTCAACCAAAAAAAAAAAAACTAATTTTCTTCAAAATAGTTAAATTTTCTACCAGAAATATGAATTTTCAACCAAATGGAATAATTTTAAATCAAGAAAGAATTTTCAAGCCCAAAGAAGAGAAATTTTCTGTATTTGAATCCATCCAAAAAATTAGAATTTTCACCTACATAACAGTTCAATTTTTTACCCGAAAATGTATATTTTTACCAAGAAAGTTCATTTACAACCAAGAAAAAACGATTTTTCATCAAAATAGTTAAATTTTCAACCAGAGATAAATTGTCAACTAAGAAAGCAAGGTTAAATTGTAATTGTATTGACATTTCCACCAAACAGAAGATTTAATTTTAAACCAAAAACTGTTAAATTCATCCAAGAAATATGAATATTTAAGAAAATGGTTGCATTTTCAAAAAAAAGCTCATTTTTAACCAAATAGTTAAATTTTCTTCCAAATAGTTTAATTTTCAGGACGAAAAGAAAAATTTTCTAGAAAACAGTTATATTTTCAACCGTCAAATATGAATTTTCAATCAAAAATTTATTTTTAACCAAATATTTAAAGTTTCAACTAAATAGTTGAATTTTCATCTAAATAATTGAAATTTCTATCAAATTGTAGAATTTAAGAAAAAAAGACAAATTTTCTGCGAAAGCAGTTTCAACCCGAAAATGTAAATTTTCAATAAAAAAGTTTCGTTTCAACAAATAAAAACTAATTTTCATTAAAATAGTTACGTTTTCTACCAGAAATATGAATTTTCAACCAAAAGGAAGAATTTCCAATCAAGAAAGAATTTTCAAGCCCAAAGAAGAGGAATTTTCTATAGTTGAATCCATCCAAAAAATTAGAATTTTCACCTACATAACAGGTCAATTTTTTACCCGATATGTACATTTTTACCAAGAAAGTTCATTTACAACCAAGAAAAAACGATTTTTCATCAAAATAGTTGAATTATCAACCAGAGATAAATTGTCAACTAAGAAACCAAGGTTAATGTGTAATTGAGTTGACATTTCAACCAAACAGAAGATTTAATTTCCAACCAAAAACAGTTAAATTCATTAAAAAAATAAGAATATTTAACAAAATAGTTGATTTTACAACAAAAAAGCTCATTTTTAACCAAATAGTTAAATTTTCTTCCAAATAGTTTAATTTTCAATACGAAAAGACGAATTTTCTAGAAAAAAGTTTAATTTGCAACCCTCATATATGAATTTTCAACGAAAAGGTTAACTTTTATCGAATTATGTGAATTTTTAATTAAGTAGTGGAATTTCCAACCAAATAGTTGAAATGTCTACCAAATTGTTGAATTTTAAAACAAAAAGGACAAATTTTCGATGTATGTTTTTCATTTTTTCAGTACAACATTTAAATATTCAAAAAAGTAATTTTTTAACCAAATACTGGAAATTTCTACCAAATTTTCAAACTTTAAAGTCAAATTTAATTAATTAATTTTCAACATAAAAGTTTTTTTCAACCAAAGAGATGAATCTTCAATCTGTTTGTTTGAAAATTTCAAACAACCAAAAAGAGACGAATTTCCTGTAAAAGAGTTCAGTTCCCAAAAAAAGAAGTACAGACAAAATTTAATATTTTTACTAATACATAAAGAAATTTGTATGAGACTTGGGAAGTCACTTCTCTTCAACGATGAAAATAATATAGTCATAAAAATGACGTACCTTTGATTGCAAATATGTCGCTTCATATTCTGCGGGATGTTCCTTCGGCAGATGCTTCTTCAATCCGGACGTGTTCGAGTCTGCCATTTTTATTTCTTTTTCTATTCCTCTTGTTTTGCACAGCAGACATACTGCAGCTTTTTTGTTTACACTGCCGTTTGTGGACCATTAAAACTGAAATAAATGTTTCAAATTTTTGGTTCTCACGACTACCCCTGCAACCCGTTTTTTCGCGGCGTGTGGAATATTTCTGTTTCTTCGCGGTGAATTGTGGGGAGTGTTTCGCGGTGTTGGTGCCATTTCGGAATTTTTAGTTCTTGACAGAAGGACAATTTCAGAACCGAGTGCTGTGAGCGACTGTCGAAAACTGACTCGAAGTAGACAGTACCTGACACTTCCCGACCATCCTGATACCTGAAGCAAAACTTAAGGGAAACCGTGTAGAAAGTTTGGGCAGTCTTTCGGAGATTGACTCATTACCCCAAAATGTGCATAAAACTTTACAGCATGCCCAAATCAGCTTATGACAACTGCACTATCCATATTCTATACATTTAAAATCTGTAGACCCAGAAATCTTGACTCTAAGCTCGTTGACACTTTTAGAAACTGAAAGATTCTTAAGACCGGATTTGAAGGATTTATGGCAGAAGGTGCAGTAAATTTTGCATTCGCGAGGTATGCTGCGGCCTGCGACTTTTCGTTTACCGATGCGATCTTAAGATGAATAGAACAATAAATACATTCTGGAAGAAACTAGTCAGGTAGTCACCATGACAAGTATCTCACATCATTCTGCACCATTTTCATGAAATTTCAACTTACAGGAACTTCTTTTCGAATTTTTTAATTTAAATTCGCCCGCTACAGGTACAGTAAACTGCTAGTAAAAACATTGACAGTGGAACTGTTTTGAATTTTGAACGTTAAAAAGTAAAGTTCAACACATTTCTTATTCGAAATTTTTTCATTCAAATGCTGTCACATTCATACATATTTTACAATGAAAAAATTGTATAAGTAGAACATTTCAAAGATTTCAACCATTCAAATTGACTTATTTAGTTGAAAATAATTTTTTGAAACTGAAAGTTTAACTATTCCATTTGTAGTTAAAAATTTAGCCTTTCCAGTTGACATTCAACTACTTGGTTGGAGATTCATTTTCTTGGTCAAACATTCTAGATTTTAGTTGAACAAGATTTGTTTGAAAATAAAACTATTCTGTTGAGAATTGTTTTTTTTTTTCAATCAAGATTAATTTTATTTTCCTGCCAATTGAAGTATTTCATTTGTTGATGAAAATTTATCTTTTTTGTGGGAAATCGAGAAAAAATAATGATAATCAAATAATTATTCTCCCGAAAATAATATAAATAATATGAATATTGATCAATTCATTTAAAAAGCTTGAAAATTCATCGTTTTGGTTGAAACTGAACAAATGATATATTTTTGGAAAACTAAATTATTATGTTTTTGGTTTTGGGTGGAAACTTATCTCATAACTGTAAATCATAGTAGTCAATTTGAACATTCATCATTTCAGCTAAAAAACAATCTCTTTATTTGAAAATTCAACTAAAAATTGCTTCTTTCTTTGCAAATTTAACTGTATTATTGAAAAAACGTTTTTATTGTTTTGTCAATAATTTTTTCGATAGACAATTCATCAATTCGAATTATGGATGAAACTTCATCTTATTAAGTTGAAAATAGAACTGCATGTGTTGAAAGTTCATGTGTTTGTTAAAAATTGGTCTTTTTGGTGTAAAATGAAGTGTCTTGGTTGAACACTCAACTTCTTGGTTGACGGTTCAGGTTGATTATTGTAAATTCACTTTATTTTTTAAAAATGAACCTTCATCAATTTATTTGAAAAGTATTACATTTACTTCAAAATTCAAGTCTTTTTTTAAGTTCCTTTTTTTGAAGTGGAAAATCATTTTTTTTCATTGAAAATTTACCTCTCTAATTGTTGGTCAAAAATGTATCTTTTTAATTTGAAACTGTACATCTTTGTCTAATAATACATGTACTTTGTGAAAAATTAGTCTTTTTTGTAAAAAAATTAAAGTCTTGGTTGACAATTCAAGTACTTGATTGAAATTTGATCTACATGATTTAAATTTTCATTTTATTGTTTGAGGAGGTAACTATTTGTTGAAAACTCTTTTTTTTATGTTCAAAAATAATTTTCTGAAGTAAAAATTTGAGCATTTCATCTTTTATTAAAAATTTAACTATTTACGTTTTTATTGAGAATTTTTCGTACATATTCGGGTTGAAAACTAAACGGTTCGAATGAGAGTTTAACTTAATTGTCAAAAGTCATATCATTTTTGGATAATTTTACTACATTGTTGGAAAAACTTGTAAAAATGCAACATTTCAAAGATTGCTGTTCAAGAAATATGTATCCAAGCCATCATTTGTGATCCTCCAAATTAAAGAATGAATTATTAAATTTGTTAAAAATATAATTTCCAGAATTCTGAAGTTAAAAACATTACAAATTGAGCAATTAAAAAAATTTCAAACCAGATACTTGTTTCATTGGACGTCAAATAATTTATACTTTATACCTTTTTAAAATAATAATTCTTCTATTATTACTTATGCATCAAATTAAAAAACTATTTTTCACGAATTCACAATTTAAAAAAAAAATACAACTGTAGAGTTGAAAATTGAAATGTAGGTTGCAGCACTCTGAAATATTCAGTTCACAATTCAATTCAATTATATTTCAAACATTTCAGCTGGGAATTGTATATTAAAAACCAGAGGCTTTTTTTATTGAAAAATAATTTAAAATTCGATGAAGGTTGAAATAGGTTATATAGTTGCATTTAGATGTTTCAAATTATTTACTACTAAGCCAAGTAAAACTCTCCCACTACCGGAAAAATAAATTTCAGAATTTTCCCTCCAGCAATAACCGGATTAACCGGGCAGCGGAGGAGTCAGGGGGGACCGAGTGACGTCAAGCTATTGTCAAATTTCCCTCTCCGCTCAGTTCAACTGAGGAGTGCACATCTGTCGAAGGCGTATCGAAAACCCGACCCGATCCCGAGTCGATATATCGACGTCCCAAGCCAAAGTCGAGTCGAGCTAAAACCGACTCGATCTACACCCGATACTGGAGGGTAGGATCGAGTTGGAATCGTTCGAGATCGGGAAATATCGCTCGACGGCATCACTAATTTAGAAGGCTTTAAAACTCATCGTTTTGATTCAAACTGAAATAATTTTATATTTTTCAGAAAAAAATTGATTTGTAAAAAATTGAACTATTTCGTCAAAAAATTTTAGCTAAAAAACAATCTCTTCAATTGAAAATCTAATTAAAATTTTGAAAACACGGTTTTGTTGACACGGCATTATTGAAAACACGGTTTTATTGTTTGGGCATTAATTTTTCCCATAGAAAATTTATTCATTCGAATTATGGATGACGCTCTATCTTAGTCAGTTGAAAATTGAACTACATCATTGATTGCAAATTTATTTTTCTGTTTGAATATTGAATGTATTCTCGCGATGATTAGTATTTTTGGTTGAATAATAATTTTTCTAACAGATAAACAGAACTTTTTTGTTTTCGAGTAAAAATTCGTTAAGAATTTCACTACAGTGTTGAAAATTCATGTGTTTGTTCAAAATTTGTCTTTTTTCGTGTAAAATTCAGTATCTTAACGCAACATTCAACTTCTTGATTGACAGTTAAGGCACATTGCTGTAAATTTATTTTGTTGTTTACAAATGAACATTCATCAATTTATTCGAAAAGTAATTTCTTTGCTTGCAAATTCAAGTTTTTTTTTGTTCATTTTTCGAAATGAATTTTTTATTTTGATTGAAGATGTGACTCCCTCATTTTTGGAAGAAAATTTATATTTTAAATTTGAAAATTTACCTTCTTGTCTAAAAATTCATGTACTTTGTGAAAAAAAAATTTTTTTTGTAGAAACTTTAACGTCTTGGTAGACAATTTAACTACTTGATTGAAATTTGAACTACATGGTTGAAATTTCATTTTATTGGTTGAGGATGTAACTATTTTGTTGAAAACTTCTTTTTAGGTTAAAAATAATTTTCTGAAGTAATAATTTAAGCCTTTAAGCTTTTATTGAAAATTTAACTATTTACGTTTGCATTAAGAATTTATCGTACATATGTATTTAGTTTGAAAATTAAGCTGTTCGAATGAAAGTTTCACTGAATTGTTAAAAATTCATATAATTTGTGGAAAATTTTACTATGTGGTTGAAAAACATTGTCTAAATAGAACATTTCAAAGATTTCCGCATAAGAAATATGTATCCAGGTCATCATTTGTAATCCTCCAAATTGAAGAATGAATTAATGAATTTGTTAATCATATCATTTGAAGAAATCTTAAGTGAAAAACATTACAAATTGAGCAATTGAAAAGAATTTTAACAGACATTTGTTTCATTAGACGTCAAAGAATTAATATTTCAAACCTTTTTCAAATAATAATTCTCCCATTATTATTCATACGTTAAAGTACAAAACTCTTTTTTACAAATTCACAATTTAAAAAGGAAAAAATTACAATTGTAGAGTTGAACATTTAAATGTAGGACGCAGCACTCTGAAATGTTCAGTTCACGATTCAATCGAGTGCATTCTATTTAAAACAATTCACCTGGAAATTGTTCACTTTTCAAAATCTGCTTTTTATTTGCTCCTTTTCGATAAACAGTCCAATATTACCAAATATTTAAAAAAAATTATTTTTTATTGAAAAATAATTTAAATTTAAATTAAGGTTTAAATAGGTTCTATAGTTGCATTTGGATGTTTCAAGTTATTTACTACTAAGCCAAAGTACAACTCTTCCACTATGGGGAAAATCAATTTCAGCATTTTCACTACAGCCATAACCGGTTTAACCAGGCAGTGGAGGAGTCAAGGGGGACCGAGTGACGTCAAGCCATTGTCAAATTTCCCTCTCCACTCAGTTCAACTGAGAAGTGCACATCTGTCGAAGGAGTATCGAAAACCCGACCCGATCCCGAGGCGATATATCGACTTCCCGACCCAACGTCGAGTCGAGCCAAAACCGACTCGATCTACACCCGATACTGGAGACTAGGATCGAGTCGGAATCGCGTCGAGATCGGGAAATATCGCTCGACGGCATCACTAATCGATGTACATAATTTAGAAAAGTTCACATTTTGAAAAAAGTCGAGTGCGAAGCACGAGATACGTGATAAGAATGTGTTCGTGAAAGCCGAAGGAGCTTTAACAAAAGAGAATTCACAATCATGTAATTACAGTTGTTGACTGTTTGACCTTTACTTTTAAAAGTTCTGTGCACAAATGTGTGGGAAATACAAAGACCAAGCGCGTAGCGCGAGGTACATACATTATCGAGCGCGAAGCGCGCGAACCAACAGTCGCGCACCTCAGGCGCGCTTAAACTTGCGAGCCGCGCGCGTAGGGCGCAATGAGAATGTGCCCGCGCGGCGGGCATATTTTTTTTGTATATGTGTATGTCCGTGTACATGTATGAAGTTATGTATGAAGTTGCGTATGTCTCTTGCCGTCCCATACATTAATTAATATTCCTATAGAGCACTCCAAGATGAATGTTGCGATCTCTATAAACGGGCTCTCCAGTATGAATGTTGGATTTCTATAAACGGGCTATTCAGAATTAATGTTGAAACCCTGCCAACGGGCTCTCCAAGATGAAGATTGGATCCCTATAGGGCTCTCCAGTGTTATTGTTGGATCTCTACAGACGGGCTCTACTGTATGTATACTCACGAATTATGACGAATGCGCAATCAGAATATAGAGGTACCAGGTCATGAGTACCTTTGCGTGGAAGATGGGCCAACATATGAATAATAATAATAGATAATAATGGTAGCTGTAAAAAAGTATTCAGAAATGAAAGCTTCATCTTCAACTGTCCTGTCTGCCGCGTAAGTTCATCCTCGGCTAGAGAACGAACTTCAAGGAACAGTGCTGTGCGATGTTTTCTCGCAATCCACAGGTACATGATTATTTTGTCTCTTCTGGGAACCAGAGCAGTGATGTAGATTTTCTTGTTCAAATATGACAGGGCCTTGCGTAGATAAACAGGATGTTCATCTTTGCTCTACCACCCTAGGTTTTCTGTAGAGAAGTCTCTAAGCAATTTCCGTCTCTCAATGAATTAGTCTTGAAGTTACTAATTGCGGAGATTCGCAACAATGATAGGGGGTTGGAGGGTTTGGTGAGTGCCAGTGCTTTAAAATCCTGCAGAAATCATTAGTCTTCTTTTTTTATCTTATTCATAGCCTCTTTTTCGATTTCTGAGCCAGCTTTAAGTTGAGAAATCCGATTTGTGTTCTCAGCAGTGCTTGAATAAGATTTTTTCCCTCGTTTTGAATCGTTTGATGCTTTTTCCAACGATTTGGCAGTTTTCAGCGTTTCAGCTGGGTCTTTATTAAAGAACCGTACATCGGCTTTGGCTGTAGTTAAAGTTTCTTTAATCGATGGATTCAATATCGAAATAATAATTAAACGTCTAGTCAATGTTTTCTCCTGTTGTAGATCCACCAGCAAGCGTAGTAAGGTGTCGCGTAAAGTTGCAACAAACAGTACTCTATCGACGTCCTATTTTTTGGAGAACTTTGTCAATGAAGGCCCTAAGGCTGACAAGCAAATTGCCACTTCCTCCTGCTTTTCCAAGATTTTAGCGTCTCTTTTCACTAGAGGTTCCAGAAGAGAGACTTTGACATTAGCATTGAGCTTTTGAGGAACGAGCTGCTTCAATTTTAGGAATTGCATACAGTTCGCAATGGTTACGAGAAGCTCTGCATCCAAAGTTATAGAAAGATGCTCTATCTTATTTTCTGGCAGACTGGCGGCTTCTTCAGATTTTTCCGAAGTTCTTTTTCTCTCGAGCTTGTTGAAATGATCTGGTGTGATTATTGGAGATTTACTCCACTCCCTTATTTCCCTTTCAGGTTAATAAGAATCACAAGAGTGACTTCTTGATCCATTCGAAAAAGAGCTGAATAACTCTCGTGAGCGCTCTCGGCGTGAGTACCATTCATGTAACGTTATGATGAACCACTGCGTGATTTGCGTCAATGACGACATGAAGAGCGACTTGCTCCTTTTTGAGAAAAATTATCCCTTTTTTGAAGAAAAATGTTCTTTTCTGAGGGAACTTGTCCCTTTATTGAGGAAACTGGTTTCGTTTTTGAGGAAACTTGTACTTTCATTCAGGAAACGTGTTTCATCATTAAGAAAAACTAGTTTCTTTAAAACGGGAATCTTGGTCCTTGGTTACGGAAACTCGTTCTGCCCTCTATAAGATAGATTGTTGACAAGCTGAAAATGAATTTTGAGGTTATACTTTTGGTTTTTCCTCAAGCGTTGGAGTTTCCATTATTATTTCCTCAACTTTTTTTCTAAATCATGTAAATCTCAACTGGTCTTTCTTTGTTTAACGTCCAAGTAATCGTTTCTTCCTATTTTCAATTTTTATAAATATTTCTCGCAGTTCAATATAACTATGTGACAATCCTTGGGCACAAGGAGAAGGAATGTTTGGAAATGGACCGAAACCTTGTGGCATATAGGGCACAGTGGCGGAATACTACCATTAGTGATATGAAGGAGGAGGCCAACAAAGCCAGGTAGTTAGCTGATCAAACGTTGCAGGAAGATAATTTGGATATAGCAAAAAGAAATTTAATAAAAACTGATATCCTGGAGGGATGATACTTCAAAAAAAAAAATTCGTACAGAAAAAACAACAAAAATGATCAATGTGGGAATGGTCATGATGGAGAGTCAATTAGAAAGTGATTGTGGCGCTAGACCTTCATATTTTTTCAACAACAAAAAAACAGCTTTTTAGAGACTCACCAGAATCGCTAGTTTTCAAACAAGGCAAGAAATCGCCCGCCAGAAATGAAACTTTTGCAACGACAGAACAATCTAGACTTAGCACTACTAGCATAATGGTGATCACAACATTCATTAACCATAGAACATACATTTTCAATAAAATATTTATTCTCCTTAAGGAAGGAACATTTCTATTTCTGCATTTCATGATTTTACTTCTTTGGCTTCACGTCTGCCCTGAGCGTGACCTTTCTCTCCCCTTCCTTTCTTTTGTCACTTGCAAGTTTCACTTACAAGTTGCATGGTTTTGCCGTGCGTGATTTTTTAATTCAAAAATACGCAATTTGCAAGTGAAACTTGTAAGTGAACGATAAAGAGAAGGAGAGGGCAAGGTAAATTATAGTGGAATCGTGTAATTGAATGAATTAAACTCATTAATTACAGGAATGTAAATGGTCCTTCCTCAAGGAAAATGAACGTTTCATTGGGAATGTGTATTTTATTGGTAATGAATGTCGTTACCATCATTAAGCTGGTAGTGTAAAAGTTACATAGTTCCGTTTTTGCTGAAGCTTCACTTATGACGCCTGTTGTTTCTACGCATACTTTTCCGAAATACAAATACACAAGTTGTTGTACAAATACACAAGACACCAATATACATCAATACGTTTCAATACAGTGGGTACTATTCTTATCATGATAGGAGGAAATCTAGTCCAACATGAGCTTCCCGTCTCCATAGTTACCAATAAAATTTTTTAGAATTATTTTGGTTATTTATAATTTTTCAAAATAAAGAAGGATTTTTTAGTTATACAATTATACAATACAATTAAATTAAATTACCTAAACACCTATAAGGTTTGACCCATCGTGATAATTTGCACTTGCTTCCTCCTGGTTTGCACCATCCGCATACTCTCACGTAATGTGATGATTCTACTATATTGGTGATATCCCTCTTCGGATAGACCTAAAACATAAAATTCGAGAATGTAAGTAATATTAATTGAATGATATAATTATGGAGTAAAGTAGAGTTTTGTAGCAGAATGTTTTTTTCCGTCCGGGAAATGGATGAAGAATTTCGAAAAAATTTTATTTTGAGGAAAGTGGGTTTCTTTTAGAATCGGTCCTCAACGGAATTAAAGAGACGGGCCTCTACATAAAATAGCACTAAAAAATGACGAAAATGTTCCTGGATTTTTGGTTCATGTTTTTTTTTAGTGATTTAGAAAAGTAAGAAAAGATGACAGAAAAAAAGAAGGAAGGACATTTGGAGATCGCCTTGTGTTTCTTCCCTCTTTTTTCCATTTTGGTTTTCTATAAAGAGAAGTCTTCGATGCAGCACTCCTTTTAAATTAACTGGTTCCATGGACGAAGGATGAGCTCAGATCCCTCGACATCAGGTCACGAAAGAGCACATGAATAAAAGCTTGCTTCTGCACAAAGAAGCGAAGGCGACTGCTGATTCACTTGACATATTTCACATAAATTTGAGGGATCAGTTGATGTTGTTTGAGCTTATTGAGCTTATTGAGCTTTCCTTCAATCAACCCAAATGAAGTCGGGCACGATGGGTTTCATTTAAGCGTTTTAAGACGATCTCATTTCCATTTTAGCATACCGTCGCCATATTTTGAGCCAAGATTTTTCCGATGATAGCTGCAGAGCGTGTCATGCACATCTTGAGCACCTAGGGCACCTGCCATCTAGTTGTTCAACTCACGCCGGAACGACGTACAATAAAAGGCAAAATGTAGCAATAAGAGTGCTTTATCACCATATCTGACACGCCGGGAGCTAAAACGTCCCATAGCTTTGTCACGAGCAAAAATGTCAAAAAAATATTCCACGCGTAAAAATGTTCCAAACAAAACTCACGGGCAAAAATGTCACAAAGGTTTTCAACGCGCAAAATTGGCAAAACAGAAACTCACGGGCATAAACGTCAAGAAAATATTTGACGCGCGAAAATGTCAAAAACAAAACTCACGTGCAAAAACGTCAAATATATTTTCAACGCGCCAAATTGATCTTTTACAATTTTACAAATAAATTGACGGGCTGATCCGTCACGGCACAACTTTCGATCGGCACAATTTTCGTATTATTACTTTGAGTTCTTTCTAATTTGATGTTCTTAATTTTCAAACAAAAAACTCAGAAAATCGAGTAAAGCTACACTTTGTATAATAAGAAATGCCGATCTTTCTTTATGATTCCTAACCATCAATTTTGATACCTGTAATTAGAAATCGTTGCAATTTAAAAAATTCAACCGTTAAAAAAAACTTATAGCTCAAAACAAAGAAAAATTTTAGTCCAGATTACTGATGAAGAAAAAACATCAAAACTTGATGAAATTTTTATATAGTTGACTTTGTACTTCTATTTCATATCAAAACGTAAGTTAATTCATAAAAATTTTAACTTCACGAAATCGTACGATAGTCTTCACTTGAAAATACAGAAAAAGTATTATACTGCCCTGGCGGACCGGCCGAACGCAAACATTACGCTACAGCGTAACGGTAAAGTAATGGTAAAGTAATGGTAAAGTAATATGGCATTATAATTGATAAAAGAAACAAAATTAATATGTAAACTGTTGCAATTATAATAAAACGTTGAAATTTACGTTAAATGGCCATGCCGTAATTGCAACAAGTTGCTTTTGCAGCGTTAAAAAATAAAAAAACATAGTGACTGTCATTGCAGTCGGGCCCCTGCATACTGGCAACCCGTTAACGGGGCTTCAAGTGGGTTTCCAGTCTGCAGGGGCCTGACTTGAATGACAGCCACTTTGTTTTTTTATTTTTCAACGATGAGAAAGCAAGTTGTTGCAATGACGGCATGACCATTTAACGTAAATTTCAACGCTTTATTATAATTGCAACAGTTTACATATTAATTTTGTGTCTTTTATAAATTATAATGCCATATTACTTTACCATTACTTTATCATTACTTTACCGTTACGCTGTAGCGTAATGTTTGCGTTCGGCCGGTCCGCCAGGGTGTCCATCAAAGTTTTATGTTCAAATTTTTTTCATATATTTTAAATGAATATTCTGTCGTTCTAAGCCGTTCTAAGTCCTTCATAGGACTTGAAATCGAGAAAATCAAGAAAAAGTGTTTTATCTTAGAACCAATACAACATTGTTATCAAAAAAGTAAAAGAAAAAATTCATTTCCATTAAGCATTCATATACCATTAAGCCATTTCCCTTACGGGGTAGGCGTTACACTACCTGATTTGGGTAGTATTTCTAGGTGGATTATTTACTATTAGTGCTACTAGTGTGGGCTCACCACACCCACGACGGGCCAGCAGCACGCAGTATTCCAGAACGATCACCCATCCAAGCACTAACCGCGCCCAACACTGCTTAACTGCAGTGATCTTACGAGAACTGGTGTTTTCAGTGCAGTATCGCCGGTGGCGATAATAATAATAACTGCTTGATAATAATATTTTTTGACTTTCATCATTATTATCATTTGACCATTTGGTAGGGAAAATACTTCTGTTTTTAATGTGGAAAAATACAGAATTACTTTCAGAATTGAATGATGTCAAATAGTACATCGTGCATCTAAGGGCAAAAATAGTATATTTTTGTCCTGAGGTGCACACGGTGCTTTTTGCCTCGAAAACATCCAACAAAAAATGTACTGTTAACAAGGTTCTTGCTCCAGATAGCAGTTTCTCATACAAGGAATTGCTGTCAAGAGTTTCATAACGACATTTCAGAAAAATTTCAATCATTAAATTAGTTAGATTAGTAATGGTGTTAAAGCGATGTAGTTTGTCTGAGTAATATAAGTTTTTAAAAAAATTAATACATGTAGATGGTAAAAGGAACTGACATACTTCAGACGAAAAGAAGATTTTTGATGTTGTAAATCCTTTACTTCTTGCCGAAGTTTCGAAAACTTAGTCGTTTTCCTCTTCAAGAATTAGTATTAAATTTCGGAGTTCGTCAAATTTTTTCGTCAATTATTATAAAAAATCCTCTTCCTCCTCACATCTCTATAAATATAAAAGAATTAGTTTTTTAAAATTATCATTTGAATAGAATAAACGTTCTTTTTTAGGTTAGAAATTTAAATTGAGAAATTTACCTTTTGGAGCTTCATTTTTTGTAGGAAATTTTGTTAAATTTAAAAAAAAATTTAATTTGTTCAATTAAAAACTTAACTTATAACTTTAAAACACATTTTAATAATGCAAATAACTTAGTTGAAGAGTCAAAGACTCCCCAAATTTTTTGCTCCATTTTTGCAAGGAGAAAAATTGAGAAAGATAGTAAGAGAGGAAGAGAATTCTTAACAAGGATAGAAATTAGCAATGACGTATCAACGATTTATAACATAAGGTACTATAGTTTCTATGTAATTCTAATGACAATATTAAAAATTTGAAAGAATTC
>CAKNXH010001699.1:244624-296463 GCA_932178445.1 Andricus quercusramuli | reverse complement strand
TGGATCAAAAAGTTGAAGTTTCAACAAAATTTTTATATTTTTCCAACCCGAAAATATGAATTTTATCAAATAGACGAATTTTCTACGAAACAATTAAATTTTTTAACCCGAGAATATAAATATTGTGCCAAAAATTAATTTTCAACCAAGTAGAAGCATTTTAACCAAATAAGTGAATTTTCTAACAAAAAGATTAGTTTTCTATTAAAAGGACGAATTTTCAATAAAATACTTGAATCTTCAACCAAAAGAGATCAATTTTCAATTAGATGCATTTTCAACCAGAACAAGTAAATTTTTTAACTCGAAAATATATATTTTCTACAACAAAATTAATTTTTAACTAAGTTTTAGCATTTTGAACCTCGTAGATGAATTTTCTAACAAGAATATTAATTTTCTACCGAAAAATAAAAAATTTTAACAAAATACTCGAATCCTTAACTAAAAAAGATTGATTTTCAAGCAGCTGTATTTTCGAAAAAAAGAATTCCAACGCAGACGAATTTTCTACATAAATTTTCTTCAAAAAATTGATTTTCAACTAACTAGTAGTATTTTCAACCTCATAGATGAATTTTCTAACAAAAATCTTAGTTTTCTACCAAAAAGACAAATTTTCAAAAAAATACTTGAATCTTCAACCAAAAAATATTAATTTTCAATCAGTTGCATTTTCAACAACAAAAAAATTAAATTTTTCCAAGACAGACGAATTTTCTACTAAGCAGCTAAGTTTTTAACCAAAAAATACGAATTTTCAAGAAAAAAGGTAATTTTAGATCAAAAAGTTCAATTTTCTACAAAATTATTGAATTATTGAATTATTTTGTTTTCAACAAAATAGTGACATTTTCAACCAGAGATGAATAAATTATGATTTAAAATTCTGCATCTTCGACAAAAAAAGAAAAAAATGTCAACAAATTAGTTCCACTTTTAACCAACAATTTGATTTTGTAACAAAAAAAAGAAAAGAAATTTCTGTCGAAGAAATGTATTTCAAAAGCAAAAAGAGGATTTTTCAACGAAACATTTGAATTTGCGACCAAAAAAGGTTTTTCAGTAAAAAAAGAAAAAAAATGTAACAAAATTGTAATTTGAGTGGAAAATAATTTTGGAATTGCGATTCGGTTTAAAGAATGTTTTAGGACTTTCAGAAGATTGAAAGAAATAACAAAATATACGACAAAGTTTCGGAACTCTTCGAATTTTTGCGATATTTTTTCCAAAATTTTCTTTTAAATTTCAAGAAATCATTTCAAATTTTAAATTACTTTGAAAATTCCTTTAAAAATTATAAATATCATTTAAAATCCTTCAAATTTTTCCTGACATGTTTGAAAAAACTTTCAAAAATGAAAAAATGCCCTAAAATCTTCCAGGTTTTTTTGTGAATATTTTAGAAACCTTTTAGAATGTGAGCCCTTTGAATATTTTGAATGAAAAAATTAGAAGCTTTTTCAGAGTTTTGAAAGATTTCTAGAGAAGTAAATTGATTCTTTGACATTCCTACGAAAATTTAAAATAATTTTTCATTCGGTAACATTAAAATTAAGAAAAGATTTTAAAAGATATTTTTAAGTGACAAAAAATAATTTTAGGAATAATTTGAATCATTTAAAAAAAATATATAGAATTTTTTCAAAAATTTCGAAAATAATTCAAAATTTGAAAAGATATCGAAAAATAAAAAACAAAATGTAGATTTTTTAAGATTTCCGTACGAAAAGTGCAAAAGCTTTCTAATGATTTTTTAATGTTCAAAGATAATGAAAAATTTTCTTTAAATTCCCGGAAATATTTTGAGGTTTTCTTTTTATTTTGGAAAATTAATTTCAACAGAATATTTTGAAAGATTTTGCAACAATTCAAACAATTTTTAAAATTTTCAAAAAAGAGTCTTGAAGATTCTAAGACAATTTTAGGAATAATTCGAGTGAGTTTAAAAGATATTTTTGCAATTTCAGGAGTTATGAACACATGAAAAATATTTAAAATCTTCAAAAGATTTCTAAAAATTCATGAAATATTTTTAATTTTTTTTTCAAACTTCCACCAGTTCTAACTATCGTTCAAGCTGAAAAGAAGTTTTTATAAGAAATTGTAAAATCCTAGACATTTATCCAAAAATATTTATTAGAAATTTTCTAGATATGTTTTCGACATATCTGAAATTTTCAAAAATCTTTTTGAATTTTCATAAGAAACCTAGAGAAATTATATTCATATAATCTTAAAAACAAAAAGCATTCTTTAAAAATTAATTTTTCACGAAAATTACATTTTTAGTTAAAATAATTAGTTTTCTACTACGAAAAAGGGAATTTTCAACAGAAAAAAGATCAATTTTTTAGCAAAAATAAAATAACTACATTTTTAATAAAAAAATTATTTTTAACAACAAATTTTTTTTTAATTTGTTAAATTTGTATCCAAATAAAATAAAATTTTTAATTGAATAGTTGAATTTTCAATCCAGAAAATGAATTTTCTAGCAAAAAAAGACAAATTTCCAACAAACAAGATGAATTTAAAAAAAAAAATAGGATAGTTCAATTTTAAGTTGATAACAATATTTCGATTTCCAACCAACGAAATTAAATTTTAACCAAAAATATTAAATTTCTAATGAAAAGGAATAAATTTTAACAAAATACAGGAAATTTTAATTTTCAATAAAATTTTCAAGCTAATAGTTGAATTTTCAACTCAAGAAGATTGATGTTCAACCATATATGAAATAGTTAAATTTTCAGTTAAAAAATAAATTTTTCGAAATGTTAACAAAATATTTAAATTTTGAGAAAAACGATTTTTTAGCTGAAATGATAAAACATCGTTCGAAATTCGTAGTTTGTATAAATAATTATTTACCATTCAAATTGAAAAAATACTAATATTTTTTTTCGAATTTATCTTTATGTTGTTGTTTTTTGCAAATTAATAATCTGGAAACATCATAATAAATAAAGTTAGTAAATAATACATATTCAGTTAAAACTATAATTCTCCGCCAAGGAAGAGGGAATTTTCAATAAAATAGTTCAATTTTTCACTAAACTGATGATTCTTTGGAAAAAAATAAATTCTAAAAAAATTGGAATAGTTGATTTTTCCACCAAGAAAAATTGACTAATCAATAAAGAAAAAAAAATCTCATCCAAAATGTTGAATCAATTTTATAGCAAAAATAAAATAGCTACATTTTTAGTGAAAAAAATGCATTTTCAATCGAAAAAAAATGATTTTGAACACGATTTTTTAAAAGTTTTAACTAAAGAAACGAAATTTAAAACTAAAATGATTCATCGTCGATAAAAAAAAAAAAAATTAACTAAATATTCAAATCTTCAACACAAAAGATGAATTTCATACCAAGAAAAGAGAATTTTCAAACAAATAAAATAAATTTTCAATGAAATAGTTCAATTTTCAACCAAATTGTCTCGGAAAAAATTGACGAAAAATGGTATAGTTAAATAATTAGACGAAAACATTAATTTTCAATTATTACAAATTAAATTTCAACCAAATATATGGAATTGGAAACAAAAATATTATTTTTAATTCTTTTATTTTTTAACAGAATTTTTTACATAGTTGTTGAATTTCCAAGTAAAAATGTTAATTTTCTAACAAAAAAATACCATTTTTTAACAAAATACATGAATTTTAAACAAAATTTTTTATTTCTCAATAGAATTTTTAATCTATTAGTTGAATTTTCAACCAAAAATAATAATTTCGTACGGAAAAAGACCATTTTTTAACAATTGATTCATTTTGAACTAAAACAGATACATTTTTAACAAAAAATATAATAGTTTAATTTTCAGTTAGACAAATCAGTTTTTAAACAATTTTAAACGAAACAGTTTATTTTTCAACCAAAAAAATGAACTTTTTTCTATTTTTTTTTTTCGTAGACTGTGTTCTTTGTCCGAAAACTTGATTTATTTTTATTTTTAATACTGTTTTTTATGAATTTAATCAAAAACTATGAAAAAATATTTTTCAGAAGAAAGGAACTTCCTACAAAACAGTTCAATTTTCTAATCCAAAAATATGAATTTTACAACAAAAAAGTTAATATTTACAGAAAATAGTAGAATCTTCAAAACCAATATCTGAATTTTCTATCAAGAACAATATTTTTTCCACTATACAATGCGAATTTTAAACAAAATGGTTGAATCTTAAAAAAAGAGATGAAATTTGTTTAAAAAAGAGACGAATTTTCTACAACAAATTTGGATTTCATTTATATATTAATCATAATAATTTAAAAATCAAAATCTTTTTAAATTTGCTAATCCGAAAATATGATCTTTCAACAAAACTTTAATTTTCATCCAAATAGTTGAATCTTCAACCAACGAAGATTAATTTTTCAATAAATTGCACTTTTCACCAAAAATGATTAAATTATTTCTAAAAGAGACGAATTTTCTACAAAAAATTTAATTTGATTTATATATTAACTATGTCAAGGTCAACCTATTAATTTTTTCGAGTTCTTAACCAAAAAATATCAATTTTAAAAAAAGTTAATTTTCATCCAAATAGTTGCATTTTCAACGAAATAGGTGAATTTTATAGAAAAAAGACGAATTTGCAACTAAATAGTTACATTGTAAAAAAAAAAGATTACTTTGCAACTAAGAAGATCAATTTTTTGCCAAAAGGACGAACTTTAAACAAAGTACATAAATTTTGAACAAAATCGTTAAATTTTCAACTAAAAAGGTGAATTTTGAATTTGATTAAAAAATCCTGAAATTCCTAAATATATTTTGAACTGACTAAAATTATTTCTAAAATTTGGATAAATCTTTCAAAATTGAAAAATCTCTACAGTTTCGGAATCATTTATAAATATTAGAAAGTCTTTTTGAATATTCTCTCAAAGTTAATTTTTCCAAAAAAATGTTTATTTAAATTTTTTCCAGGAATCTTAAAATAAATTTTTAATTATCTCGGAAAATTCAATATGTTATTTCGAAATCTTTAAAAATCACATTTTGTGTGGAATATTTCAAAGTTTCAAATTAATTTTGAATGTTTTCGAATCTTCTGAATATTTCTTAAACCTACTCGAATTTTTTTTTAAACTTTTTAATTTTTCAAAATTGGAAAATTCTGCTTTAATAAATTCTACATTCTTTTTCGAAATTTAAGGAAATCATTTTAAATGCTCTAAAATCCTTCTCAATTTTCTCTCAAAAATCATATTTCGAATTGAAGAATGATTTTCAAGTTTATCAGGAATCTTAGGAACATTCTTTTGTTCTTTTGGCACCTTAAAAAAATTCTTTAAAAAGATTTTTTTTCGAAATCTTCAAAAATTTAAATTTAGTTCAAAATTTTTTAAAATCTTCTTAAGATTTCAATTACTTTTGAATCTATTACAACATTCTAACACTTCGGAATATATTTTGAAAAAATTTAAAGTTTTCATTTTTTTTTAAATTTTCCCTGAAGATAAAAATTGTTAAAAAATTTTCCAGATTATTTTTTGATATATTTTCAAATTTTCGAAACAAAGAATAATTCTTTTAAAACAAATACCTTGTAGGATTGAACTACCCCTATAAAATGAATCCACCCTTTAGAAATCAGACTGCTGTTGCCATCTCTTGGCATCTGTTTGAAGTTTATTGATCTTTCTTTTTTTAAATTATTTTTTATTCAATAATTATTAATAACAATTAGTTTTTTATTCAAAAAATTAATTACAAAGCTGTTCAGCTATATTTAAATTTATTACCGATTGTTGATACAATACCAGTGAAAGGTAACGTTCCGTCGCTAATAAAGAAAATCCAACAATTTACCGACTGGTGGAAATTACCGACGATCAATTTCCATTGAGTTTTTCTTTTTGTAAAGTTATCAACAAATACTAAAAATGTTATAAATTATAGAATTTTGATTTTCAACTGGCATTTTTTTCGAATTCAGGGGAAAATAATTTTTCATACTAAATGAAAATTGTTGATAAACATTTATTTATTTATTTTTTAAATATTATATAAATATAATTTCCCTAAGATTCTTGAGGAAAATGCAAAATATTTTCCAAAAAAGAATTTAATTTTAAATCAAAAACAGTTGATTACATCCAAAAAAGACCAATTTTCAACATGATAGTCGAATTGCCAACAAAAAAAGATTAATATTATCAAGCAGTTACTTTTTTAAACAAAAAGAAATGCTTTCAAGAAGAGACGAATTTTTTACAAAACTGTTTAATTTTTTTACCCGAAAATATTAACTTTCAACGAAAAAGTTAACTTTTATTCAAATAGATCAATTTTAAGCAAAATATGTGAATTTTCAACAGAAAATAATTTTAAATGAAAAAATAGTTGAATTTATTAAAAAAGATGAATTTTCAACCAGGAACATTTATTTTCAGCCAAAAAAGGCTACATTCAAACGAAATTAATTAATTTTTATTTAAAAAAAAAAATAAATTTGCAACTAAAGTTATGAATCTTTAACGAAAAAAAAAGTTTAACAAACTAGTTCAACTTTTGACCACGTCGTTGAATTTTCAAACAAAAACGAATAAATGTTTTCCTACAAAACAGTTGCATTTCTTAACGGAAAATATTAATTTTCAACAAGAAAGTTAATTCTCAACTAATTAGTTGAATTTTTAATCACATAGTTGAATTTTTCACGAAAAAATATAATTTTTTCTAAAATGAGTAATTTTCTATGAGACAGTTTAATTTCCAAACCCGATAATATTAGTTTTCAACAAATAAGTTTATTTTTAACCCAAAAGATTGATTTTCTATTTAGAAAATTAATTTTCTACTAAAAGACGAATTTTCAACAAAGTTACATTTAAAAAAAAAAAAAAAAAAAAATTTGAACTATTTTTTAACGAAGTATTTAAACTTTTTAATACTTTAGTTAAATTTTAAACTAAAAAATATAAACTTTGAACAAAAAATGTAATAGTTGATATTTCAACTAAAAAAAATTTCAATTCTAAATCAAGAAGAGTTGAATTTGTCCTGAGAAACGCGAATTTTCAATAAAATAGTTGAATCCTTAACTAAAACTAATTAATTTTAAACTAAAATGATATATTTTGAGAAGAAAAAAAAAATTTTATTTTATAATCTTCTTCTTTCTTTTCCAAAATTTCAAGAAATCTTTTGCAATGTTTTAAATTCTTCTTAAAATTTATCTCAAAATTCATTTTTTGAAATAAAAAATAATTTTGAATTTGCCCAGGAATCTTAAGAAAATTGGTTTATTTTTTGACACCTAGGAAATTCTTAAAAAGTTTCTTTATTTCAAAATCTGCAAAAATCTACATTTCGTTCTTGAAAAATTGAAAAATTTTGTTTTAAAATCTTTTTATTTCTTTTTCAAAATTTTAAGAAATCCTTTTGAATGTTTTCAAATCTTTTTAAAAATTCTCTCAAAATTCATTTTTTTTAAATAAAAAATAATTGTAAATTTGCCCAGCAATCTTGAGAAAATTGGTTTATTTTTGTACACCTAGGAAATTCTTAGAAAGTTTCTTTATTTCGAAATCTGCAAAAATCTACATTTCGTTGTTGAAAAATTGAAAAATTTTGTTTTAAATTTTTTTCATTTCTCTTTCAAAATTTTAAGAAATCTTTTGCAATGTTTTAAATTCTTCTTAAAATTGATTTCAGAATTCATTTTTTAAAATAAAAAATAATTGTAAATTTGCCCAGCAATCTTGAGAAAATTTGTTTATTTTCGTACACCTAGGAAATTCTTAGAAAGTTTCTTTATTTCAAAATCTGCAAAAATCTACATTTCGTTCTTGAAAAATTGAAAAATTTTGTTTTATAATCTTTTTCTTTCTTTTTCAAAATGTTAAGAAATCTTTTGCAATGTTTTGAATTATTCTTAAAATTTATCTCAAAATTCATTTTTTGAAATGAAAAATAATTTTGAATTTGCCCAGGAATATTAAGGAAATTGGATTATTTTTTGACACCTGGGAAATTCTTAAAAAGTTTCTTTATTTCCAAATCTGCAAAAATCTACATTTTGTTCTTGAAAAATTGAAAAATTTGGTTATAAAATCTTTTGATTTCTTTTTCAAAATTTTAAGAAATCCTTTGGAATGTTTTCAAATCTTTTTAAAATTTCTCTCAAAATTCATTTTTTAAAATGAAAAATAATTTTAAATTTGCCCAGCAATCTTGAGAAAATTGGTTTATTTTTTGACACCTTGGAAATCCTTAAAAAGTTTCTTAATTTCAAAATCTGCAAAAATCTACATTTTGTTCTTGAAAAATTGAAAATTTTTTCTTTAAAATCTTCTACTATCTTTTTTGAAATTTTAGGGGTGGATTTAGAATATTTTGAAACCTTCTTATTTTTTTAAAATTCATTTTCTAGAATGAAAAGTCATTGCAAATTTTCCCAGCAATCTTATAGGAAAATTGGATTATTTTTTTGACACCTGGGAAATTCTTAAAAAGCTTCTTTATTTGGAAATCTTCAAAAATCTACATTTTGTTTGAAATTATTTGAAAAATCTCAAGATCTCAATTATTTTCGAACCCTTTTAAAATTTATAAAACATCGAAATACTTTTGGAATAATTTAAATGTTTCCTAAAATTTTGTTATCTTGGAGAATTGAAAAATTTTGCTTTAAAATCTTCTACCTTCTTTTTCGAAATCTTAGGAAAGCATTCGGAATGTTTTGAAAACTTCCTAAACTTTTTCTTAGATTCAATTTTTATAAATAAAAAATCAAATTAAATTTTCCCAGGTATCGGAAAATCGGTTTATTTTTTGGAAACCTGGAAAAAAGTCTTAAAAACCTTCTCTATTTCGAAATCCTCAAAAATCTATATTTTGTTTGAAATAATCTGAAGATTTTATTTATTTTTGAAACTTTCCAAAACTTAGAAGACTTTGAATTATCTATTGAAAAAATTTAAATGTTTCCTAAACTTTTGTTATTTTGAAAAATTGAAACATTTTGCATTAAATCCTTCTACATTATTTTTTGAAAAAGATTAATTTTTTTCAATGAAAAATCATTTCAAATTTTCTTAGGAACCTCGAAAAAATTTTCCTGATTATTTTGAAACCTTGGAAATTCTGGAAAAGTTTCTTTATTTGGAAATCTTCAAAAATGTATATTTTGTTCAAAATAATCTCAAGATTTTAATTATTTTTGAACTTTCCCAAAACTTAGAAGACTTCGAAATATCTATTGAAAAAATTAAAATGTTTCCTAAAATTTTGTTGTTTTGAAAAATTTTGCTTTAAAATCTTCTACTTTATTCTTCGAAATTTCAGAAAATCTTTCGCAAATTTTCGCGTAAAATTGATTTTTTTTTCAAATAAAAATCATCCTAAATTTTCTTAGGAACCTTAAAAAAATTTTTGATTATCTTGAAACCTTGGAAATTCTGGAGAAGTTTTTTTATTTCGAAATATTCAAAAATCTACATTTTGTTCAAAATTGTTTCAAATAATATCAATATTTTATTTGTTTTCCAACCTGTTCAAAACCTCAAGGACTTCAAAATATTTATTGAAATTATTTAAATGTTTCCTGAAATTAGGTTATCTTGAAAAATTGAAAATTTTTTCTTTGAAATCTTCTACTTTCTGTTGAAAAATTTTAACAAATCATTCGGAAGGTTTTCAAAACTGTCTGAATTTTCTCTTAAATTTAACTTTTGTGGACAAAAATATATTTAAATTTTCCCAGGTATCTGAATGTTTCCTAAAATTTTGTTATTTTGAAAAATTGAAAAATTCTGCTTTAAAATCTTGTACTTTATTTTTCGAAATTTTAGAAATCTTTTCAAATTTTCTCCTAAAATTGATCTTTTTTAAATACAAAATCATTAAAAAATGTCTAAGAAACCACAAGAAAATTTTTTGATTATCTTTGAACCTTGGAAAATCTGGAAAAGCTTTTTTATTCTGAAATCTTGAAAAATCTACATTTTGTTTGACATTTTTTGACATAATCTCAAGATTTTAATTATTTCCGAATCGTTTGAAAACTTATAACAGATCGAAATATATTTTGAAATAATTACAATTTTTTTTTTACTTTTTTGAAAACCCTACAAAATAAAAAAGCTGTCTTGGAATCCTCCAGATCCTCTTTCGATAGATAGATTTCCAAATAATCAAACCTTATAATTACTTTTTTTTTAAACTTGAATAAGTTTTGAAATTTTTCTGAACTTTCTAATATTCCAATAGCAGAATTGTTGCTTTTTTGACTAAAGAATTATCAACAATTATAATTTTCTATTCAAGAAATAAATTTTCATAATGAAAATTCCTCATTTGGAAATTGTGATTAACAAAATTCCATTCAAAATCTCGTCAAATATGATCAAAGTGTATCTGAATTTAGTTACTTCCAACATTTTCATTCAAAATGTATATTTAATTTTATAATATATGTAACAATAAAACCTTTTACGTTGCAGATTCACATTTCCGCGTATTGATAACAGATTGAATCGAAATTGCGACTCGAATGTAAACGATTATCGATAAATTTTTTATGGAGAATTTCACTTTGAGGATGCTGAATTTGTATGAATTTTGGATGGGGATGATGAAAGAGTAAAATTTCAAATTGCAGTTGGCAGTGAATTTCAGATCGCTTTGTAGCAATCCGAATCGCATTCCACACGAGAACAAAGGGTAAATAAAATAGGGATGCTATGCTTGGTTATAAATTATAACCATCCATATCCCTTTTTGTCATTTTTTTATACATAAATATGAAATCGAAAAATAATTCTATCACAACCTTGATATTCTGAAACAAATTTTAAATGAAATTATACTAAATACACTTTTTATAAATTTGTTGTCAAAAACTTTATGAATCTAATTGAATTTTTATGTTCTTTTTTTTTACTAGCATAGTGTAATTCTTTTTTGTCGATGAAATTATGGTTTTTGACCTACACTAGACTTTTGCATAACTATTTATTTGTTAAAAGTTATTGACCAATTACATTTTTGCTGTAATTAGATTCTGAAAGAATGTAAACATTCAAAGAAACCTCACTCTATATACATATTTTTTGTAAATTTCATTTCTGAAAATGTTATTCATTAATAACCTTCGAAACAAATTAAAAAAAAATTAGAACATTTACATATAATTTTAAATACCAAATTCAGATACTCTTTTCACAACGTCACAAATTTAAAAAAATTAAAATCTTCATGTAATTTAATATTGTGATAAAAATTAATCAGTTAATAAGCAATTGATCAGTTTACACTACGATGAGCCTTAAACAATTATTTTCATGCAAACATTCAAATAATTGTTACCATATCTTTTTCGTAAACTTAAAATTTCATTTCTGAAAATTTGAATTATTAATAACCTTTTATACTAATTTTTGGAAAAACTGAAACGTGTGTACATATAATTCCGAAAATTAAATTCAGATCCTCAGTTCACAAGATCACATATATATGAAAAAATTATATAATTATAATGGATGTATGTGAAATGAAGAATAAACTCTTTTTATGCGAATAATAGCCAATATTCAATTAACCTTATATTTTTCTGAAAGTTCAAGTTATTAATAACTTTTTAAACTAGTTTCATAAAAAATTAAAATATATATACATATAATTCTGAAATGAGAATACGGATACTCATTTCACATCACAAAAATGTACGAAAATTATATAATTGGAATCGAGGTATTTTGAACATAATTAAACTTTTATCATAAAAATTTCATACAATAATGAATTAAATAAACTTGAAATAAATAATGTAATTTATATTGTAAAAAAAATTATCCAGCTAATAAATAATGAATATGTTCGAAACATAAAAAGCATTAAACTATAACTTTCATTCTGAAATTCAAATAATTTTTATCTTACTTTTTTGTTTATAGTTATTTTTTTTAAACTTTCATTTCTGGAATTTTTATTGAGTAGCAACCTTTATACTGATTTGAGGAAAAATTCAAACATTATTATATATAATTTTGAGAATTAAATTCAGATATTCATTTCACAACTGAAGAAACATTTAAAAAGTTATGTAATTGGATTAGAGGTAATTTAAATAAAAATAAACTTTTATTATACAAATTGTAGCCAAGGCTCAATTAGATCAAATTTAAAAAAATAATCAATTTATGTACTTCATAGCAAAAAATTGAAACTCAATCTTTATGTGATTCAATATTGTGAAAAAAATCAATCAGTCAATAATCAAATAATGAGTTCACAACATAAAAAGCCTTCAACAATTATTTTCATTCAAACATTCAAATAACTTTTCCTATATATTTTTCGTAAACTTAAAATTTCATTTCTGAAAATTTGAATGTTAATAACCTTTCATACCTTTTTTCGGAAATTTAAATATATATATATATATATATATATGTAATTTCGAAAATTGAATTCAGATACTTATTTCACAGAATCACAAACATGTGATAAAATTAGATAATTATAATGGATGTATTTTTGAAATAAGGAATAAATTTTTATTATGCAAATAATAGCCAATATGCAATTAACATTACCCTAAAGTAAATAATCAATTTATGCTACTTAATTGACAACAATTAATTCTCATGAAAACATTTAAATAATTTTTACCTTCGATTTTTATAAAAATTCGAAATATTAATAACTTTTGAAATCAATTTAATTAAAAATTGAAATATATATACATATAATTGTGAAATTAGAATGCAGATACTCATTTCACATCACAAATATATACAAAAATAATATAATTGGAAAAAAGGTATTTTGAACATAAGTAAACTTTCTTTATATAAACCTTAGCCAATAATCGATTAAATAAACTTAAAATAAATAATAAATTTATGTTACTTAATAGTGAAAAGTTGGAATTTAATTATTATGTAATTAAATATTGTTAAAAAAAATTAATCAGCTAATAATTAATGAATTTGTTCACAATATAAAAAGCATCAGACTATCATTTCCTTTCAAACATTCAAACTATTCTTACTTTACATTTTTTTTCAATTTTCACTTTCATTATTGAAATTTCGATATATTAGCAACTTTTCATATTAATTTCGGGAAAAATTAAAACATATTTACATATTATTTTGGAAACTAAAATCAGATACTCATTTCACAACTAGAGAAACATTTGGTTGAAAATTCCACTGTTTTTGTTGAAAATTGGCCTGTTTGGATTCAAAATTAAACTAATTAGCTATGACTTTCATCTTGTTTTTTGTTGTTGTAAAAATGCAACTATTTTATTTAAAATTAATCTGTTTGGGTCAACCTAATATATTATCACTTTTGATTAAAAATTCAATTATTTTATTTTATTTTACTTTATTAACGGTTTACACCTTGATACAATTGAAGTATAATTTGCTGTAATATATAATAATTTAATATTCGATATGAACTTATATAAATGTTTACTAGTATTTAAACAAGGCTGAGGAGTGCCGTATTGAGTGATCAAGTGGACGAAATATCAGCTTTTAGAAATCCAAAATACAAAGTGAGCTTATGTATAAAAGAACACTTTCGTCGTTTTTACAAAATCTGCCAATGATTGGTTAAATATGTCCGCATCATATGACAAATTGTTTATTGAGTTAAATGATCTACAAATATTGAGCAAAGTAGAATTCGAGCCATATTCGGTCTTGTAGGTTGGAATTTCGAATAGTACATTTTGTCTCAACGATTTTGTTGGCACGCGAAATGAGATGGCTTGCAATATTATAGAGCAGTCAATTAGACCATTAAGTATCTTATATAAATACGCTTGCCCTATCTGAAACCTTCTACATTCAAGAGATTCTAGGTTTATTAATTCAGATATAGTATTCAGATAGCCGGTCTCTTTTGGAATCCTCAACTTAAACGCTAATACTCGTAGAAACCGATTTTGTACAGATTGAATTTTATCCTTATATACAGCTTGGTACGGAGACCATATCACAGATGCATATTCTAGTATCGGACGCACAAGCGATACGTAGAGTGTTCTTAACGTTGTTATTTTTCGGAAGTCCTTAGAGACTCTAAGAATAAAGCCTAACATTTTGGTCGCTTTCATTACAATATTGAAAAATTGCTTAACAAAAGTAAGCCTGCTGTCGAAGGTAACTCCTAGGTCGCTAACGCTCGTAGTTCTTTGAAGGGGAGACCCATTAATTACATATTGATGATCTATGGAGTTTACTTTTCGGGTGAATGAGATAACGCAACATTTGTCAATATTAAGAGACATACCATTTTCTCGACACCACTGACAAATAACATTTAAATCAAGCTGCAAAAGTATAGCATCTTCAGTAGAATTTACTTTACAAAATATTTTGAGATCGTCAGCATAGAGAAGAATGTTTACGAATTTAACTACTTTGATAATATCGTTAATAAAAATTATGAATAAAACTGGTCCCAAATGGGAGCCCTGTGGGACACCAGAATTTGGACAAAAACTTTCAGATTCAAAATTACAAATTCTCACATACTGAGATCTCTCCTTCAAATAACTACTAAGCCATAAAAGTATTGATCCAGTGACACCGTATGCTTTTAGTTTAGATAATAATAGATTATGATTGACACGATCGAAAGCCTTTGCAAGATCAGTATAGATTGCGTCCACTTGATTGCCTGAATCCATACATTTTGTTATATACTCTCTATAAACTGTGAGGTTTGTAATGGTAGATCGATTTGGACGAAAGCCGTGTTGCTCATCAGAAAGTATTTTACTAAAAGAATTCTGGAGGTGATCGGCAACAATATTATCGAGAAGTTTAGAAGCAACGTTCAGTATGGATATCGGTCTATAATTTATTACTTGCTGTCGAGGGCCAGCTTTGTGTATTGGGGTTACTAGAGCAACCTTCCAGCATCTTGGAAATACGCCACTTGTAAGTGATTTGTTGAATAGTATACTTAGGGGTTCTGAAAGGACAGAGCAACATTCAATAAAGAAACGAGGAGGCACACCATCAGGACCAGCCCCTTTATGCGGGTCTAAATTCATTATTTTGTTGAAAATTAACTGTGGGCGTATTTCTAGACTAGACAAACCTACATTATAATCATAGTCGAGTGATATATTCTCAGGATCGCTACTAATGTGTACTGATTTAAAGTAATCGGCAAATGCATCAACAGTTTCCTTGCCATCCCTTGTTACCCTGCCATTATGAGTCATATTATTAGGAACAGGAGCTTTACTATTTTTATCGTTGACAAATCGCCAGAAGGTCCCTATATTATCCTCAATATCGTTTTCTATCTTGTTTATATATTTAGAACGCAAGGATTCGTTTAATTTATTGCATCTGTGTCTAAATGAACTGAATACCTCATAGTTAGCTAGTGTTTGTTTTTGCTTATATTTTTTGTGAGCTTTCTTTTTCGACCAGATTAATTGTTTTAATTCTAAATTGAACCATCTAGGGTATGTTGTTATAAACACTTTTTTTGGTGGTACATATTTGTGTATTACAAAATTAATATGATAATAAAAATGTTCAACCGCTATTTCGATGTTATCATCTGTTAGTTCAGAGTACCAGTTTACCTCTGCAAGGTATTCTGAAATTTCTTGATAATTAGCATTCTGGAAATCAAGGGTCAAAAAGACATCTGATTTGTGGGAGGGAAGACTTGGTAACCTTATGATTATTTCAAAGGGTGGGTGATGTGAGTCACAGCGAACTAGGGGATCTATTGCAACTTGCGTATTTAATTCTGCGATATTTGCAAAGGCTAAGTCTAAGATGTTTCCACGTTCATTTACTATCCCATTTATTTGATTAAGATTCAAAAAACTAAAATTTTCGGATAAAATTTCAGCTGAATTTAATATAACACCTCTAGCTGGGAGTACAGATTCTATAGTAACTTCCATATCATCATTAATCCAAGAAATTCCGGGTAAATTATAATCACCTGCTATTAAAAGTTTTGCGAGGGGATATTGACTAGCTACGCTGTTTACAGTGGTCACGTGGTTTAGATAGACATCTAGTGAGGCGGCGGGAGGAATGTAAACAGAGCTTATGATATAATCGGTGTAAAATATATTGATCTTAACAAAAATTTGTTCTACCGAGCTTTCAGAAATAGACACCTGATTACAACATAATGTTTTACTCACTGCGATTAATACTCCGCCCCCTCTCTCGCATGTACTAGTGTTTGGTGATCGGTCTTTACGAAAAATATTATATTTATTTAGGCCTAGTTCAGCGTCACTTATTCCTGGATGTAACCAAGTTTCAGTTAGTATAATAATATCCCAGGATGTTGAGGAGACTGATGTCGCGTTTCCTAAATCTTTTAATTTGGTACGTAAGCCCCTTACATTTTGATAGTAGACAGAGATTTCTGCTGGTGGAGATGACGTAGGTGCACCTGCTGGGACTTCCTTCAGTTTTTTGTCTTCTTTGGAGATTGAATATCAATTATCCTTGGGGTCCCATTGAAGAATCTTATAGTTTTATTAGTTTGTCCTCTATCATGAAGATCTTGTAATTCGATCCTCAGTTTTTTTAAAAGATCCCTTTGCATTAAGGTCTGATCAGCGTGAAAGGTATAAGGGCCCTCATATTTTGATTTTAGGCGCAAGAGCTTGATGGAAGAGCTTGTGTCTCTGAAGACAACTTTTATTGGCCGACATTTTTCTTCAGATTTCTTGCCCACCCTGTATATTTTTAATCCGTCTAATGACATCTCGGCTTTATCAAATATATCCTGTAGATTTGATTTATCCTCAGCAATTCTCGATTCTGCAGTAGTAGCCAGGGATTCGGGTATTCCAAAGAAAATTACATTTTTCGCTTTTAGTTGACGTTCGAGGACTTCCGTTACTACATGGTGGGGTTCACGTGTGGAATTCGAGTTTTCAATATCAGTGAGAGTTGCCTCGACATTGTCGAGCCTTGTTTTGATGCTTGCCACGGATGTGTCAGTGGCTTGTTGACGTTCTGAAACAGCGTCTATTTTTCTAGAGATTTCTTGGATAGATGCCTCAAAATCATTTTTATTCTTCGTGAGTTCAACTTTTATAGCTTCCAGGTTTTTCTCCAATAACTTTGCCATAATAGCCTCCATTGATTCACTGGCTGCATTAATAATTGGTGAGTTCGGTCTGGACGAGCAGCATTTTGATATTACACCTTCGGAGTTAATTTTATATCTTGATGCACACCTTTCGTGGAAAAGTGTACCGCAGCCAGTACATTTAACGCCTGAGCGTGGAACACCTCCGCAGTGTGGACAGGTACGACCATCCCCCGCATTTTCAACAGCCAGTGAGATTTGTTTTAAATTGGACATGGTAAACAAAAGTTCTTGTTTTGGTAGTAATGCAATTATGTACCTTCGAAAGACGGCTGGTTTTATACGCTCAAAAATGTTTACCGAAGAGATTAGTGGCAGACTCTCGAACCACTCAAAATCACTACAACCTCCCACTGTTGAATTAGATGGAAAATAATTATACGGCAGAAAGAGCACCACACTTTCTTACAACACGAGTTATTTAGAAGTAGGCGAAGATATATAGATACTAGAGCTGAGAAAAGTTGAGAATTCCATAGGTGGCACAAGACTTTCAGTACTGATAGGACAGCAAACTCGAGTCACTTTTCTTTTCAATCAAAAACACCAACTAATTTATCTTTACTTCACTCAAAAAACAATTTTAGAATGAAATAGAGGACCACGCACACTCACAAAACAAATTTAGCCAATATAAGTAACAATGTCAGGTCTCAAATGAAAATTATAGAAGAGCTGCCACATGACACTACACGACACTCGGCAGCCATTTTCATGAAGAAGAAATTCACATTAAGTCAAAAGTTGAATTTCTTTGTGATAAAAACATTTTTTATATTAAAGATTCATGATTTCAGTTGACAATTAACTTTTTGGTTGAAAATTTAACTGTTTTACAGAAAATCCGTCTTTTTTGCTTGAAAATTTAAAAATCTGATAGTTCATCTTTTATGCTGGCAAATTAGTTTTGTAATTGAAATTGATTTGAAATTTAATTGAATATTCACTTTTTTGGTTAAAATTTACTTTTTCAAATTAAATTTTTGACTATCTGCTTGAAAATTCATGTTTGTTAGTTAAAAATTCAACTATTCAGTTAACACTTCCACGATGTTTTAAAAATTATTTTCTTGGTTGAACTTTGACTTATTGGTTGAAAAGTTGTTTTTCGGGTTAAAAAATTCATCTTTTGGTAAAGAATTTTATATTGAATTCAAAATAGTATGTTCATTGATTTTATTTCAAAGAATTTATTTCCCTATTTTTGACTTATGAAGTGAAGTCTGAATTTTATTTCAATAAGCATAAATTGAATAATATAAATTCACTTTTATGAATAAAAAATCATCGTTAAATAAATTTTCTAACTTTTTCCTCAAACCCTGCCCATTATTGACAAAGGAAGTTTCTTTTGCTCTTTTTAAATTTAAATTCAATTGAGTAAAATGTTGTCCAATATATATATATATATTTTTTTTTTGCTAAAATACTATTCCACTAGCAATGTGGGAAGAATTTATTTTTGGAGACTGTTTCCGCACTAAAAAATGAATATCACAAATTGTTTTCTAACCGCAGGCTCAATCTACGTCGAATGCCGTTCAACCACAGACTATACGAAAATATATTTGTGGACATTGGAGATTTGAGAATGATCGGAAACGAAAATTCTCGATCGAAAATAAATAGAGTATTTCCTATTTATACGGGAAAAGAGAAATAGATTGAAAAACACATATTGAGAAATAAAACGGTTATAAATGATTGGAAATTATTTTATATCGTTCAAAGGAAAAAAGAAATTTTTTTTTTTGAAATTTACAAAAATAATTTAATAAACAATTTTCAAAGAGAAATAGACAATAGTTGAAGTAAGATTCTTCAGTCACATTTTTGTACCAGTTATATTTTTAACCAAAAAGTATGCAATTTTTTTACCAGTAGAAATGAATTTTCAGCCCTGAAGAACGAATTTTTATTAAAAAAGTTACTCTCTAACCAAATTTGGACTTTATACCAAATTTTTAAAATTTGTAACAGAATAAACGAATTTTCAACTGAATGGTCGAACTTTGATACTGAGAATATTAATTTTTAACAAAAAAGATGAATTTCAAACTAAATAGCTGCATCTTCCACCAAACTAAGTTAATTTTCTAACAAAAAAGTTGAATTTTCAACAAACCAAAATTTGATTTTTTCACCAATAGAGATTAATTTAAGAAGAAAAAGCCGAATTTCGAACCCAAAAAATAAAAAAAATGTCCACTAAATTGTTGAATTTTCAAACCAAAAAGACGAATTTTCTACAGACCAGTTCCATTTGCAAACCGAAAATAAGAATTTTCAACAAAAAAATTACTTTCTGAATAAATAAAATAGTTAAATTAAAAAAAAATGCTTGAATTTTCAACGCAAATTTTAATATTTTATATTATTTTAACCAAAAAAGAAGAATTTTGAACAAAGTGACAACAAAATGCATGAATTTTCAACCAAAATAGATGAGTTCTTAACATTACAGGGTGTCTACTTGAATCTTGAAAAAAATTCCCTGACAATTTCAGGCTTTTTCCAGGTATCTCAAATTTTTTCCAGATATATTTTCCCGTAGTACCACAATAGTTAAATTTTCAACTAAAAAAAATCAATTTTCCACCGAATAGTTAAATTTTGAACTAAAGAAGATAAGTTTTCCACAAAAAATGGAATAGTTTAATTTTTATCTAAGAAAAATAGTTTTCCCCAACAAAAAAAAACAAACAAATTTTCAACCCAAAGTTATGAATTTTCATATAAGATGATGAATCTTCAACAGAAATAGAGGACTTTTAGATCAAAAGATTAATTTTTAACAAGAGAATTTAACTTTCGACCAAGTAGTTTTATTCCCAAACAAGAAGTTTTTTTTAGCAAAAAATACGATTTTCTTTCAACCAAGTATTTGACTTTTTCAACTAAAAAAAACAAAACAATTTTGAACCTAAAATAGAACACTTAAATTTACATTTAAACAAATTAATTTTCCATGAAAAACAAAAAATTTCAACCAAAGTGATGGAATTTCAACGAAAATTATGAAATATTCCATTCGATTAGTAATGTTTCCAGTTCAAAAAACTATCTTCCAATACAAGAAATTAATTTTAAAACAAAAAGTTACATTTTACAACTTAGTGATGAATTTTTAAGTAGAATAATGAATCCTGTACTGAAAGATGAATTTTTAACTCAGTGATGGATATTTGACTGAAATAATTGAATTTTCAACCCGAAAAATTAATTTTGAACGAAGAAGTTTAATTTCTACGGAAAAAGATGAATTTCCAACTGGCAAGGATAATTTTTCAATCGAAAATTGAATAGTTCAATTTTTAGTTAGAAAAATTAATGTTACATTTTTAGTATAAAACAAATATTAATGTTAAGCCAAAGTAAACTGAATTTTTGCCAAATAGCTCATTTTCCGACCAAATAAATCAATTTTCAATTTCAATTTTGAATCTTCGAAAACGAAAAAATTAATTTCCAACGAATGCGTTTAACATTTTAAAAAATGTCGTGTAATTTCCTTTATGTGTGAGTTTCATGTCTTTTAGAAGAATATACAAAAACTTGATAGGTAGCCCTAGAAAACATATAATGGGTTTGGTGAATACGTGAATAGTATAGACGAAGTGCAAAATGTAAATTTAATAAAAGAAGTATGAAACTGATTTCATACCAGTAGAAAGATTTGTATTTTTGATTTATGCAATGAAACTATTGTAAATTGTTTAAACTATGGTATTGGTCTGGAGGATGTCGTATGTGTCGCCAAGATTACACTAATAAATTGAATATTTTGTCAGATGATTTTAAAACATATAATCAAATTAATTATAACCCTTTAAACTCTTTACAAATTGATACATTCAAAATGTCAGATGGTTGGAGGACAAGTGGTTTCCTAAATCCTAGTACAAAGACAACAGATTTACTTACGGTAAATACTAATATTGCTAGAATTTATGGAATTATTACTTATCCAAGATTTTTGGCAAAATTATTTCCAATTCCTTACCATCTTATCCTTATAACATGAAAAACTCAATTGAATTTTAAGAAAGAATAAAAAACTTTAAAATACTCGATAGTCACAGTATGGTATCACTTGACGTCACATCTTTACTAATGCTCCTGTAGAACTTGTTCCGAAGAGCATAGAATCTAGATGGAATTACATAAAGGAAAATACTAAAATTCCTTTTCAAGGAAGGCATTTCTTTTTTTATGAATAACACCTTTTTCAAATTTGATAATAACATTGACCAACAAACACATGGTATGCCTACGGGTTCACTGATTTCGGCTATTCTATCGGAAATTTTCATGCAAGATTTAGAATCAGAAGTATTTACTCAAATCAGTATTGAAATTCCAATATATGTACGCTATGCTGATGTCTCCTTTTCAATTATTCCCGAAAATAAAATAGATTTGATTAATTTAATTTTTTAATTCCTATCACATCAGATTACAATTTGTAATCGGAAAAGAAGAAAACAATTCAATTGGATTTTTGATTTTAGAAATAATAAGAGCTGAAAACAATATTATAAAAAATAATTGGTCCCACAAACACAATATTATAAAAACTAATTGGTTCGACAAAAAAATTATTAAGGAAGATATTTGAACTATTTTTCTAATCATCCCATAGAGGATAAAATTGGAATGATCAAAAATCTTGTTGATTCGGCCATACTTTTAGCAAACGTTTTTTTTCACACAGAAAATCTAGAACTAGTTAGAGAACTATTATCCTGTAATAACTATCTAACTAGTTTTATTGATAAGCCAATTAACAAAGGATTAATTGAACTACAGAAAAAAAATAACTACACTAACGACAATATCAATATTGACAATACTAATCAAAACTCAAAAGCAATAATTCAACTATCCTTTCTAGGCCCACATAACATTAAAAGACTTCTAAATGAAACTGATAATATCAGAACTGTCTTTAGAGTTGATACTAAACTTGAGAAATTTGTTAAATTAGGGAAAGACCGACTTGATACTTTGGACCAATGTAATATCATATATAGAATTTGCTGTTGTTGTGGAAAAGCTTACATTGGCCAATCGAAACGTCCGCCACGAATCAGAGTTAAAGCACATTAGAATAACATCAGACTAGATAAAAAATATCATAAACCTATAAGACAACACTTAACACATGAACAGCCAGGTGACTCTAGTTTCATAAAATGGAATTATGTAAAAATACGTATGGCTATGGCTACGTATGGCTCTCCGATTTGTTGTATTGTAATTCTTAATGTGTGCGTTTACACAAACGGATCTGCGTACAACCCGAACGGTATATTTTCCTTCGGTCGGCTATCTTCGCCTCATTTTGGAAGTTTTGTTCGCACACGCGCTTTCACAGTCAAATTGTGTTCTTTTAAATGCAAACATGGACAACTGTCGAGCCTGTTCTGTTACTTTTTCCAATAAACTTAACTTAACTCGACATCTTAAAAATGTGCAAAATATTATACCAGAGAGAAAAAATAAGAGAAAATGAGGATGTAAAATATGCAAGAAGCAATTTTCTACTCGTAAAACTTCAATGAAACATATGAAAGGGTTGCATTTATCGGAAGAAGAATCTGTACCAAAGAAGTCATCGTCCTCAAATCTGTTTTCGAAGTAGGCAGGAAGTGAATATTTATTTTCTTTTTAAATGAACAATTAGAAATAGATTGAATTATTCGACGAAATTAAATTTTTTATACACATACAAAGTGAAGTATGTCTGAGAAAGAAGATTGGAAGTATTTTGATCGCATTTGTGCGTTCTTGAATTGGAATAGAGAACTTAGGTACCTTTTCAAGATTTCCTTCTCCAAAAGTTCAAGAATTGAACAAAAAGTATATAATGATATTTCATGCAATATTATTTCTAGTGATATTAATTGATATTAGTTGGATATTATGATTTTTCAGATAGTATGCCAAAATGCCAAATCAAACGTCCTCTACAAGATACAAAAACTATTTTTTCATTCCCTCTATTTTAAGAAGACCCTTGACATTTTTTAAATTTTAGTTGAAGAATAAAAACAGAAATTGATGAGAATATTTGAAATTGTAAATAATTTTTCCATCTGGAACAGCACAGTATATAGACAAAATTGATTTCTTGGACCCTACAGGTATCTTGAGTTTTAATTTATACACTAAACTCGCTCTGAACGGATTATTAAACTGACACCTACTTCAGCGTGCTATTTGAACATGATATTTGCGATGCAGATTACTCCACTGCATACGGACTGAGGAAAAGCCCAGTGGGACCCTTCATATTGGCGCCATATTGTTTTTCAACATTTTATAACTGTCCCAGACTGTCTATATTTCTCAACCCATATTCACTTTAAAAATGGAAAAGCGTCGAGAAATGTTCTTTTACAATCAAATATTTGTAAGTTTCAATTAGTTGTGTTTTTAAAGGTTTAAATTTAATATTTTCTATTTGCGAAAATTTTAATTTTATATTATTTGGTTCGAAACATTTTTAAGATAAAATTTTCAAATTTATATATTGTTAAATTTTGAGTAGTTACAATTTGAAAACCGTCGATACACAGTTATTCACAGTTGTTCAATTTTAAAGGTTTAAATGTGATAATTTTAAAATTTCACACACATCTAGTTTGAAATTGCCTAATGTAAGTATTCTAAGAACTGTATAAAAATATATCGATGTTTTTTCTACCTGCATCTCTTCTTGAAAAATAAAACCCTACCTAGAGCAATCAAATGAGAATTAAAATCTGTATTTTCAGTTCATAACTCTTTGGAAAAAGGCAGAAATCTTTTTATTTAGTTTGAGTAGAATAGTTAATGAGTAGCCAAACGTGCTGCTTCATGTTTTCTAGGTAAGTTTGAATGAATTAAAGTATATACTGAAAAAGTATCTGCTTAAAAAGTAAATTATTTGTTTTTAATTTTTGTTGTTGAAAAAAATGTTTAAATTGGTCCAAAAATCGATCATGATACTTTGATATATGGATGAAATAATATAATGGCAGAATTTTTTGAGGCTGTAGCGAAAAAGGTTGGCAAGACAGCTACCAGAACTCTAATGACTTATGATCCAACATATGTCAACGGTTGGTCACAAGTGATGGGTCAACCTGATAATCATCTGCTTTGCGCTTGGCACGCGGAACGAAGCTGGGCAAATAATATGTATGGAATAGAATGTCCACTGAAACAAGAGGAGGTGAACAACAAATGTCGGATATTAATGAAAATGACAGACGAGAACGAATTCAAGGACCATCTTCAAGATTTCGTGAATAATTGTCTATCGGATTCGGAAATGGACATACTGCTATCGTCTAGGGCTGGATTTATAAATACAAATATGTTCCTGGAAGACTTTCACAAAAAATTTAAATATTTCAACGAATGGCGAGTTCAATCCCTAAATAATAAAAGAGGTCCATACAGCGTGAAGATCAACAGTTCAATGCAATGCGAAGGATGCCCACTGTCTTGCCCGTTATCTGAAGTATGTATCCACCAATTCACATGCAGATGTGTGGACAACTGCATCAGAGTAAATATGTGTAAGCACATTCATGCCTGCATCAGAGACAAAGTCAACAGTGCAATAATATCTGCCGAGGAGCTTGGCCTATCTACAGAAAAAGAAAATCGCTGAGATCAGTTTTTTAATGAACAGGTAGCACTTGTAGTAGAAACATCGAAAATTCCGTCTACTATAAGAGATTCGGTAAGTAATCAATTAAAAATAAGAACTTTGATGGATATGGCCTCCAAAGTAGCAAGGAAAGCTTCAGGTGATGCAATTCCTAGGGTTCTTCCAACAACCGAATGATTTCTTCAAGAAATTCAACAATTATGCAATAACGATGGTACATCCAGTGTGCTTTCCTTTGACCTGATTGCTGCACGTCCCAACAATGCGAAAATCGAACCCCAACGGTTCCAGTCTTAGAGTCTGCGAATAAGAACAAAGAGAACGAAACAATGAATGTGCTTTGTGATTTTGACTTCGCATATTTTGCCACGAATAAAAAAAGTTAAGAAAATATGTGAATCATTTTCACATAACTTGAGTTTTTCACATAGGACTGATTTGCTGAAAAGGCTGTTAGAGGAGCATTTAAGATGTATATGATATCATTAGTGGGGTCAATCGTAGCGACTTGTGCATGAAGATAACTCTTGTTCTCAGGCGGGATAAGTGAATTAAGAAATTAATGAACTTTTTTCCACTGAAATATTTTGTTGGATATCTTAAGACTTACATAACAAAATCAAAGTTTTAACATTTTTTAATGGATAGCCTTAATTTGCTTACGAAATAAATGAAGCAAGTCTTAGAGAGTTTTTTTCAGAATTTTTTAAGATGATACTTTGAAAATTGAAAACGAATATAAATTATTTGAACTTTTTCATGAACAAAATCAACGTTGTCATATTTTTTCAGTAATAGCTTCAATTTGTTTACGAAATCAACAAAGAGAGTTTTTGAGAGTTCTTAAGAGTTTTCAAGATGAAACTTTTGAAATTGACAATGAATAATAATTATCTATACTGTTTCATAAACAAAATAAAATTTGTAATATTTTTCAATTCATAGCCGCAATTTGTTCACGAAATCAACAAAGAGAGTTTTGAAGAGTTTTGAAGATGAAACTTTTAAAATTGACAATGAATATAAATTATTTCAACTTTTTCATAAACAAAATCAAAGTTTTCATATTTTTTAATGAATAGTCTAAAGTTGTTCACGAAGTCAACAAAGAAAGTTTTCGAGAGTTTTTGAGAGTTTTCAAGATGAAACTTTTACAATTGAGATTTTTTAATTACTTCTACTTAATGTAATTAGCTGTATTCGAGGCCGCTCACTTCTTTCAATCACAACTCGTTAAAAAGATCTGTGGGTTGATCAAGAACAAGAACCTGAAGGCATTCAGTGTTTCAAATTTAAGGATATGATCATTTTTATTCGAAAATTTTTTGTCAAAAGTAAGAGGGGCAAAAAAGGGATTTTTGGTCTTCTTTTTCAAGTGTCCACTTTAGCCTCTTTACAGACTGAGTTTGACATGGAGCAAAATAGAAAAATATTTCCGAATATTCTGTCAACCGTCTCTGTTGCAAAACATTTGTCTAAATTCTGCAGTGTTTAGTAATTTACTTTTTACGGGGAATAATTCTTAAAAAAACTTTATCTCTAGACAAAATTAAGATAGGAAGCCATTTACTGCTGCAGTTTTGGGATGCAAGTGCAGTTCAATAATTCAATTCATGATAAAATACATACGAAAAATCCTTTTTCTAAGAGAAACGTATATTTTGGCGAGATCCTTAAGGCCACATAGTTACATAGTTTTTTCCAAAGTAAAATGTTCCCCCCTTAAAGCTGCTTTTGGCACATAAGTGTTATGTCTATACATTTAGCATGAATGGTATTGTACAATTTGTGCGTATGCATTTTCAGAGCAATGAGTCTCAACCTGGAATAAATTTTAAGTCCAACACAGAGGTTCTGACAGATTTTTATAGTTTTTGAAACGATCTATCTAATGGCGCGAAGGAAAATATCATATCAATTTTGGTTCGCCTGTAATTAATTTTCAAGCTTGGGGCTTTCCAAGGCGCTACCTATAAAGACTTGACTGTACCTTCTTTCCCTTCTCCTGTAAAATATTACTTTCGTCACTTATGAGTGTGTGCGTGCGTATAATTTATTGTAAGTTTCTGCGAAAAAAAAATTGTTTTTCTACTTCACATACAAGATCATTCACTGCACTGTTAGAAATGTTTGCAATTTTAGTATACACGGGAAAATTAAATTTCCTATACGTTTACTACATTCATTACACTTTGTAATTTTAGTATACTTACGTATACTAAATTTCTTTTATGAAGTTACATGTATACTAGATTTATTAAGTGTACAGTAAGTTTCTTTCACGCATATGAATTTTAGAGTTTCTGTATACTAAAATTCATATACGTGTTTAATATATTCAGCTGCGCAAGCGCGTTCCGATTTACGCGACTCGGGCAACGTGACCGGTGGCAGACTCGATGCCGCTGCATTTGTTTGAGTTCTCTATAGTGCTACAAGGTTCGGCTTCTTTCTGCGAGGATCTGCGAAGCCTTCTCTTTGAAAGTCTATTTATCAACGTACGTGTAGCTTAACAATATGATTATTGGAAAATTAAAACATTGTTCTTCGATTTCATGTTTCATCTGATCATGTTTACAGACGATGAAGATGAAACCCACGCGAAACGGAACTCGTATACTAAATTTAGTATATGCTTATACTAAATTTGTTATACATGTATACTGAATTTAGTATACGCGTATACTAAATTCCATGTACGTGCATACTAAATTCATTATATGCATATACTAAATTTACTGTACGCTTGTATACCAAATTTAATTTCATGCTGTGCATTCTTGCTTCCTTTGCATGTATACTAAATCTAGTACAGATTTTTCTAACAGTGTACATCTGTTTAAAAATCTCTTGTATGATTTTCGAAAACTAAAACCTTTACAATTTCTTTTATTCTAGTTTAGAATGAATGAAGAAAAGTGCTTTCTCGCTGAAATCCTAAATGAGATAGGATATTAAATGATAACAGGATAGCTGTGGGTTATCAGGAATGGATAGATGCAGGTGGAACAACAGAGATTCAACTAAGAGAGGCATGAGAACTGGGAAGAAGTAGCTGCATGGATTATCGCTGTAGGAAGTAAGAAAAATTTCAAATATAATTTTTCGTATGAAAGACATTTTTGTTATGTGCTTGGAGAATTGAAGAATGAAAAGGCAAAAAACATAGAAAGATAGAGGAAGACATTGTCAACGAGGTCAAGAGACGAAAAACGTCTGGGGTGAGTGATGATTTTTTGAATTACCATCATGGTGAAAAGTATGCCTATATTGAAATAATACATTTTTTACAGATTGAAGATTTTTATACGACGCAGTCAAGTTCTGCACCAAAATTCCAATCAATGATTGAGAAGGCTGAAAGCAAAGAAATGAAAATAATAAAAAGTTGCAGGAAGAAATTATTTCAATGAAAATCAATTTGAAATTGAATAAAGTTAACATTGAAGATCTCTCTGATAAAAATATTAGATTACAAACGAAGATCGATCATTTAGAGAACAAAATAATATATCTGAAAGAGGACAAAATAGTCCCAAAAACAAAACTACGCGACCTGAAGGACGAGAACCAAAGGTTTGTTGAAGACAATTCAAAATATTATAAACTGAAGTAGGAGGTGAAAGAGCTAAGGGAGAAGAATCTCAAACTGAGCAGGAAACTTGGCGAGTGTGAGAAAGTTATGATCGAATTTATATACTTATTGCTATCATAGCTTAGTGAAAGTAAGTAAAATAAACATTTCATTTTCAGAGAGCTCACAAGAAATTCGAGATTATTCCTTTAAGGCCATCGAGAATATAAAAGGCGTAATAGGTGCCCTTGACAAAAGACGAAAACATGTACAAACATTGGAAGGTTTCAAGCAGAATCTTCCCACTGAAAGTGAATCGAATTTTGAGGTATTAAAAATAAGATATGAATAATTAATTTTATATTAGAATTATTCATGTTGTATATCATTGATACGAATAGAAATTCTTTATTTGCGGACATCAACCGAGGAAGTACGAGAGGAGCCGATCAAACCAAAGGGAAATTGTAATCCGTACAGAAAGTCCATCGGGAATGATGGATACATGACTTTCTCTTCCACGGTTGGTATCTAATTTTTCTCAACTTATTTTTTGAAATTTTCAATAAATAATTCTTTTTTACACAGGAAACTTCGCCAGTAGATGAAGACATGAGCCTGAAATCGCCATCAAATAAGGCAAGATTTTACAATTTTGCAGTCAAGTTGGTTGCAGAAGCACTGGTGTCGAGGTGCAACCGTCAATCTGCCAGTGCCTATATCCGAGACTTGACAGATCTCATCTTCAGTACAGAAGAACTGAATAGGGTAAGGAGGGGCAGCGCCAACCAGTTAACAGTCAATCGTTATTTTAAAGTTAATAAGATGTGGAACTGATCCACTTTTTTTTCATTTCGAGTCCTACATTATTTTATATCATATTTCTATAAGTATTAATTACATTGATGAAACAATGATTTAATCATTCAATTATTTCCAACAAGCTGTATTTCGTCGGCTTTGTCCCATACTGGAGGGCAAAGCCGACCGCAGCTTTTTATGAAAATCAAAACATCTGAAGATGGCAAAACATGATGGTTCGCTTCTGTGGTATTTTATATACTGGAAAAATTACCTTAAAACATTTCCAGCAAGAAGAATAAGTTATTTTTAATAAAAATAGTGATAGCTGTGATATAACCTCTTATGCGTTGACATTGCACTAGAGACGGACTACGCGCAAAGGTTTCTACCATACCAATACAAAACACCCGCTCTACCGACCGGATTCAAAATGATAATATTTAATAGTTTCTTGCATGTGGTCCAAAAGATAAGTGGCTGTTCTACATTACCGATCACTTATCGACAAAACTTATGATACGCTTATAACCTAAGCACGTGTTAGCTATTATTTTCGTCATGCTTGCCCCACTATTAAGGCCTCATTTATTTACGACATTTAAAATATTTGGGACTTGAATTAGGTTCAACTATTATAATGAAATAATGTGATATTGTGTAATCTGTCAAAATATAAAATTTGCATACTGTAAGTATTGCCATTAATGTTGAAAACCTTATATTTCTGCTGACGAATCTTCCATTCTTTTGTTGTCAAAAATGTTTTCTGCATCATTTTTCTTTTACATTGTCAATTTTCAAGATTTTAGCACGTAACACTATCTCTATGATATAATAGATTTATTTAATGCAAAGTAATATTAAAATTGTCAAATAATAGCGATGCTATAAGCAAAGTCGCCTTTGCTCCACCGGTTAGCGCTGCCCCTCCTTACCCTAATCATTTTTCGTGAGGGTTCACAAAACATTCATTCTCTTTTACCGTAGTTTAAACAATAGTTTCATTACATAAATAAAAAATAGAAATCTTTCTACAGGTATGAAATTAGATTCTTACTTCTTCTATTAAATTTACTGTTTGCACTTCCTTTATACTATTCACGTATTTCGAACCTAACCTTATTGTATGTTTTCTAGCGCTACCTATAAAGTTTTTTATATTTTTCTAAATGACATGGAACTCACACATGAAGAAAATTACACGGAACTTTTTCAACTGTTTTAAGGTATTCTTTTCTTATATCTTGATACATTCTTTCATTAAATTATATCGCTCCGTTCTTATCATTTCAATAAGTTTTTTATACAGATCTGATAAGGGAAATCAGCTGTGCTTCCGAAACGTAATTAAATCGTATTTTTTAAAATAAATGTTAACTATTAGTCTGAAAGATAACGTATTCATTAGGTTCTATTCTAAATTTCTCCAGACGTGAAAAAATAAAATTTTATTCTTATAAATTCCAAAGGGGAGTAGTTTCAAGGGGATATCATCGCCATTGACCAAAATTAACTCTTACGCCTGGAACACCACATGGTCGGATACTTTCCGAACAGGCTCAATATTTTGTCCCAAAACAATTATGTGACTTTAAAAGAATTATTGCAGGAAGTTTAATGCTTTTCTAACAATTTGAGACAAAGTCGGTCAATTTTCGTTGGAGCTACTATAAGTTAAAATCTACAAAATCAAAAATCCACTTATCATTCGTTTTTTCGTTTCTTGTTCTCTTTGTGTATGTGTGTGTAAAAAATGTAATATTTTCGAGTTAAAATCGTGATTTACAATTGAGCTTCAGTGGATCATGGGGTAGAACTTTAAGCGATATTTTCGCCAGTTTGTGCGAAATTATCCTCGTAATTCAAAAAGTTTTGGCGCAAATTCTCGCATTAGGGACTGTGATATTTCCAGGAGCTTCCAAGGATGTGGATTGTCTGTTCAAGGGATAATCGAATTCACAGAGAGTCGCAAGGTTTCGCAAAACGTGCCCCAGTAGTAAATAAAAAGAATACAGAAAAACGAGACTGAAACACCATTTTCATTCATTGGACAGTCCCTAGCGATATAAATTATTGCCGCACAGAGGCAAAGTGTAGTTCGCCAAGCTATTTCGACCATCGTAACTCAAATTTACGACTTGTGGGAGTTACGCCAACTTTAAGAGGCTGCATAATGAAACCCAGTGGCAGTACCACCTTTCACTCTTTTCTTATCCCAAAAACTGTCTCACTCTATCTTTTTTTTTGCACCCTTGGGTCTCGATCTGCCTAATATCCGCCCCAAGAATGGAAAAACATATTTCATTTATGACTTTTGTATGGGATACATCTTGATATTTATGTGAATGCAAAAGGTACCCAGATTCGCTCTGATGGAGAAAACATTGCCATTTTCCATAAATTAGACATTTTTTATTAAAACTAGAAAAGCAATCGGCGTTTCAGTCGAATACGCGTAGCAAAAAAGATATTATTTTATTTTATAATCCGATATAATTACCGGATTAATATGATTTCTTATGTGAAATAATAATAGCTGGAGTGACACAGGGATGGAAAGTAACTAGTTCCTTTCAACTAGTTAATGTTGAATTCAACTGGCTGAAAATTCGGTTTTTTTCGTTGAAAATTAATTTTTCAAAGTGAAAATTTCACGATTATATTTTTGGTTGAGAACTTATCTTTTTCAGTTGAAAATTCAACTATTTAGTTAAAAATTCGTTATTTTTTGTTTGAAAATTAATTTCTTCAGTGAAAATTCAACTATTCCAGGTATAAAATTCATTATTTTAATTGAAGATTAGTCTCTGTTTAGATTTTAGCTATTTTGGTCAGAGTGAAACTACTTTTTAAATTATTTTTTGGGCTGAACGTTTTATTCAAAATTCTTCTTTTTTGTTAGAAAATTAATCTTCTTGGTTGAAATGTAATATTTTTTGTTTAAAATTGCAACTGTTTGGTTGAAATTGAGAAATTAATCTGTTTTGGTTGAGGATTCAACTATTTGTTGAAAAATTCTTTTTTTGGTTTTGTTGAAGATTAATCTTTTTGGTTAAACATTTTGTCGAAAATTGGTCTCTTTCGGTAGAAAATTCATCTTCTTGGCTTAAGTGATCTCTTTTAGTTAAAAATTCAACTATTTGGTTGTAAATTAACCTTTTTTGTTTAAGGATTCAACTTTTTTTAAATCGACTTTTCTGTTGAAGATTCATCGTTTTAGTTGAAAATTAATATATTTAGTTGAAAATTAAATTATTTCGTTGAAAATTCTTTTTTTTTTATTTTTTCTTATTTGTAAATTAATTTTTTTATCCGAAAATATAACTAACATTCCATTTTGATTGAAAATTAACTTCTTTGTTCAAAATTCGTTCTTTTTTTGGTTAAATCTACAATTTTTTGGTTGAGATTTGAAAACTGGAAAATGTCTTGTGGTAGGGGTAGATTTGGTTAAAATGTAATTTTTGTTGTTGAAAATTCATCTGTTTTGGTAAAAAATTGATATCCTTTTTCAAAATTTCACAATATTGTCAAAAATTAGTTTTTTCTTCTTGTTGAAAATTAATGTTTTCAAGTGAAAATGTAACTATTTTAATTTTAGTTGAAAATGTATCTTTATTCAGTTGACAATTCAACTACTTTGATGGAAAGTTGAACTACTTTTTAAAAAATTTCTTTCTCTGGTGGAATATTCTTGATTTTAGTTGGATATTTAACTATTTTCTTGATAATTCCTTTTTTTGCGGTAAAAATTAATTTGTTTATCGGAAAATTCAACTATTTCATATTTTTCTGAAAGACTGTTTTTCTTAGATGAAAATTTATGTGATTGATAAAGTTTAGGATAAGATATTTGAAATAAAATACATTTCACAAAGTATTTCATCTTTTAAAGAAATAGTTATATTTTCAAATCAAAAAATTAATTTTTGAACAATGAGAATAACAAAAATTCAACAAAATAGATAAAACATCAGCTAAAAATGGTACACTAACATTATTCAAATTGAAAAAAAAATTCCAACAAAAAAAAAACAACATTTTCCTCGACATTTTTTCAACAAAATAGTTTAAGTTTTAACAAAATAAATCAATTTTCAACTGAAAAATGGAATAGATGAATATTCAATAAAAAAATTTAGTTATACACTAAAAAATATTCATTTTCAACCATATAATTGAATTTCCAAGAAAAAAAATATAAATTTTCAACCAAAAAAATTAATTTTCAAACAAAAGGGACACAGTCAATACCAAAAAGTTTTTTCCGTCAAGATCGAAAAAAATATTAAGAAAAATTTTTCAAGAAAAACGGTTAAATACAACCAAGAATGAACATTTTTCAAAAAAAGTTTGAATTTTACCGAAAAGATTTTTCAGTCTAGATAGAAAAAAAATCCAACAAAATTTGTTTCCTCAGGTTTCATACTTAAAAAAATTCTTGCAAAAAAATGGAAGAAAATGTTTGATTTTACGCATAAACTGTAGTAGTTTAAAATTGTCGACTTGAGGGTGGTTTCGAAGTGTCTTCTGAGAAAATAGCTAATTTTGCTTTAGATTGTTTAGAAAATGGTGGAAAGTTGAAATTTGATTTTGGGTTTTCAAATTGATACAAATTCATAAAAAATGACCTATTCGGTATTTTAATCAAGAAAATATTGTTCTTTTCAATAAATTATCCACTTATTTATTATTACTAAAAAAACGATCGGCACTAGATAAAGGGATGCAGAACTGTATTGTATTCCTAACAATAATAATATTTTTAATAACAATAAAAAGGTGAGGTAGACCTTATACATTATATACTGCATTTTTCAATAAGTATTTAAGCAAATCTAAAAGTACATATTTTTAAAAATTTAGTTCTAAAGATACAAAATTCTGAAACAATACGTTTTAAAAAAACTGAGAAATCTTTACCAAAAATTTATGTATTCTGCAGAGAATCACCCCACCTTAACAAATCGATGGAGCATTCCTGGTATTTAAATCAAATTTATGGGAAATGTCTCTCTATTTCCTCTGGAATTTCCGGAATCTCTTCACAAAAATCAAATCTATTATATCTCAGTGGAATTTATCCAAATTTTGTTTTAAAAAATGTAAAAAATGAAATTTCATGATACTTAAGACGCTTCAAATTCTCAAAACGTAATTTTTTGCATCACTAATATAAAAAGGAAATATTCAATAGAAACTCACATTCTTTTGCTAATAGTTCAAGCAATAAGAACTCGAAACATTCTTGGCTAAAACTTCCGAAAGTAAGGAAAGTTTTAAAAAGTTTCTAAAAATGCTCAGTCTTCCCTTTCCTCCCATTAATTGGATCTTTGTGGTCTCTTTAATGCTGAAATGTAGCTTTCGATTTATGAAAAAGGCAAATTAATTTTCTGAATGTAAGAAAAAAAAATTATACTGAGCTTTCATTTTCCCTTTTACGTAGTAAAATATTACGGTGGCAACTGACACAAAAAGGTAAAACGAAGTGTCTGAAAAGCCATTCCATCTAGGAGTCTCTGCTTCTGGAAGCAGAAACTGTTATTAGTACAGCTGAGATGTAATTTTTAACACCCTTCTTTTTGTCTTCATCAAACACAAATTCAATTTTAAGTTCTTCCATTTTTTTTACAAGTTTCATTACACACTTTAATATAATATTTTTATAACTAGGGGAGTGTGGGGAGTTGTGGGCCACGCTTTGTTTTAAAGACATAACATCTCTGAACATCGATAAATTGTCAATGTGTGAACTGGTATTTGTAGTAAACTTGTCAATACATCAACTGGAGACCACAATTAATAAAATTCGTTAATGCGCGAGAAATATTTAGGATATTTGATAATCGATATTTGTGATTTTGGTGGGGAGTTGTGGGCCATGACAAAAAATGAAAGAAAATGGCATATTCCAGTAGTTTATTTTTATTAAAGCTGCAGTAAATAAAAATTAATGATTTTAAAAAGATTTTAAAAAAATTATTCTGAATCACAATGTATGCAAGTGTAATATCCGGTCATCATGTTGGCACATTTCAAGTGCACAGCACGATCGCAAATGTTGCAGTGAACTGTGTTGTTCCGATTTAAAATCTTTGGCATTGTGCCCTTGCAGATAATGCAAAAGTCTTTTCAGAAAAAGAGAAGAGAAGTTCCACTTAAAAAATTGAAATACGCATTAAGAACGTTTGTCCCACGACTCCCCACTAATGGTGGACCACTACTCCCCACAGCCGAAATTTACGAAATGACCGAATTGCCATACACACAATGAATATTTTATCGAAATTGTTTGATTGAATTTAAAGCCAATTGGTCAAGGAATATTTTGCACTAACTTACCTTTGAAATATGCTGCACAACGGGACTTCGAATATCAACGACTTGAGATGTACGCAAACTTTTATTTGGATTTCTTTGATCAACAATATTAAAATACTAACTACGCGTGTTGAGACTATGAGTCGAGTTCACAAAGTTAGCTCACACAAAGAAAGTCTTTTGGCAGTGGTTAAAGCAGTCCTACCACCCACAACAGACGGAGATTAAGGTGGCCCACGACTCCCCACGGCCCACAACTCCCCACCGTCCCCTACGTTTTTAATCAACATTTTTCTATAAAAAAGGTTCGACAAGGATATTTATCGTATTTCAATTTTGTCATTTATGATAAATATGTATTCAACACAGTGACTAATTTAAATCAGGGGCCAAAAACCCATGGCTTAAAGGCAACACATTTTTGGGGCCACCACGGAATTTTTATTTTTACAGAACAGTGCAACTTTTTAGGGGTGGCCTGTAGAGGACTAAATTGTTTTTGTCAAAACAGAACAAATCTTTTTTTACTTTTAGTTTTTTTTTGCTTGTCAACTTTGTGGGTAAGAAAACTAGTATTCAAATTTTAAAAAGGGTGGCTAATTTTTAGGGCTGGGCTGGGGCGGTTTCAATTGTTTTTTATGCCAGAACACGTTAGTTTTTACTTTTTTTTTCTTTTTTATTTGCTCCTCAACTTTTAAGTCTATACAAAATTTTTTTATTAAAAGTACCAATTACACAAATTGTAAATTTATTGAACCTGCATATAATAAGAATCTGAAAAATCAAATGATTTTTTAAATTAGAAATCAAGTTCAAAATAATTATGTTTTAAAATACAAATATACAATGTAAAAGTCAAAGTTATCTGAAATTGTTAAAAAATTATAAATTTTCTTGCAAATCCAATGATTTTTAACAAAAAAGAAAAAATTGATAGAAATAGAAAAAATGAATTTCCTGCATAATAGTGCAAAAAATTGTATACAAATTGCGAATTTAATTATTCTAAATGATAATCTGAACAATAATGCTGATCAGAAAAGTCCTATTTTTTTAAATTAAAAATACTAACTTTCGACAAAAGCCACTCACATAAAATATCCAAAAATTGCATCAAATTGTACATTTTTTTGTTGTTGTGATTTTCTTTTAAAATAACGGATAATTGGTGAAAAAGGCTGACATAACCTTCAATTGGTTAAAAATTTCAAATCTACATCGAAATTTGCAGTGAAAACCGGTAGCTTACCTAAACCTGTACTTAAATTTTATATCTTCTTTCAAATCTAATGAATTTTCACTAAAAACACTTATTTCCTGTGTAAATCGCAAACATAACCTAAAATTGTTTAAAAGTTCTGGATCTTTTTTGAAATAAAATTTATTTTCGTTAAAGATAGAAATTTTCGACAAAAATATTCAGATCATCAAAAAGTGTTGAAACTTTATAAATATTGTTCAAATTATGATAATTTGTTGAAAATATAAATTTTTGATGTAAAGCGCAAATGAGTTCTGAAATTGTTTGAAATTATCAATCTTGTCTGACATCTAATGAAATCTAATGAGTTTTGTTTCAAGATACCAGTTTTTTGTGTGAAACGCTAACATAATCTACAATTGTTAAATAATTATCAACATTAGAAATCTAATAGTGTTTGTTAAAAATCACAATTTCCGACAAAACTGCCAATGAAACCGATATTTTGAAAATTGGGAATCTCGATGATGATTTTTGTTTATACGGTATTTAGTTTGAATCTCAGCGAAGCTACAGAGATTTTTTCAAAAACTTATAAAATCATTAATTAATATAATGTTCAGATTCTTTTTTGAAAATACTATAATTTCCAGCGAAAGCACTAACATAGACCATGTAGAATATTTTCAATAATTTATTAGATAATTCAAAAGTTTTAATTTAACAGCACAAAAGTATTTGAGAAGCATAAACGTTTCTGAATTCTCATAAGGTTTTCTATGATTATTATCAGGTTCAATTTTCAAAATTTCAAATTTGAGATATATAACAACTTTGAGTAATAAGAAGCCTACTTTAATGTATAATTCTAATGTAATAATTATAAAATGAATTATGATGATTGCCAGATTTTAAAAACATAACGTTACATCTTTGTTTGGATAGGATTTCCATAAACAAACGTCCTCTAGAGATATTTTTGATTTCTTAATTTGTTACTATTATTAAGCACGTATTCGGAATGTTAATTCTTTTTATAATTTTTCATTTATCAAGTTATACAATTTTTCATAGAATGGAGAAGATAATCATCAGAGAGGGTAAACCAAGATACGTTCTGTTACATCTTATTATGCCTAGTTTTGAATTATGCCGAGTACATCGCGGCGATAAAAGACACCCCAGAGAGAAGAACTTGCTTTCAATTATCCGACGATTTATTTTAACAGGGCGTATACCACCCCGCTCTATAAAATAGGGAGAGCAGAAGATTTTCGAGTAGGGTATTCGTATTATTCTCATAACAGTCCGTCGGTTTAACGGGCAAGTTATGCAAAAAACGAACATTATCATATATTAAAGAGCACTCTCCGCCTTCAAAACTTCCGCCTTAATCGTGAGACTGGAGAACATTCATCCCAAGACAAACGTAATGAAAGATTGTTTTATTAAATAATTTATCTGATACTTCACCTTCATTTCGAGAGTTGGAAACTGTATTAAATATTCTAGCTTTTCAGACTTACGACTTCGGTATTCCCTTTTGTATTTAAATTTACATTAAATAATAAACTGAAAAAAATTGTTTTGAGACAAAAGGTTCCCTTCATTCAGTTCTCTTCTACCCCAACCTTGCCGTTTTTCACATTCTCTCTCTCATTATTTCAGCCATTCTTTCCTAAAATCTTTAACGCATTCTCTGCTCAAAGAAAATTAACGAACTAGTGAATACCCTTCAAGAGAATAAAATCACAAGCAATAACACTAGGCAAGCAACGCAAGAGGCGCACAAGGGTCGAAACGAGCAATGTGCGCGGTGCTGCGAAAAGCGTTCACTGCGCACTTATAGTTTTCAGTGACTGTAGACGAAACTCTGGAACTCGTTCACAAATCAGGGACCGTACTTAAATTACGTAACAGCTCAAGGGGGAAGGAGGGGTCGAAAGATTTTTTTGCGTTTTCTTACGGGGGGGGGGGGGGGTCCTTCATTCATATACGTAATTTTCGGAAATTCACAAATGAAACAAATAACTCGCAGGAATTGTAGAGAAATTTAATATGAATTTATATAACTTTACGCGCCAAAGAAAACTGGTGAGTGAAAAAAAGAACCTAGCCAACAATCTTTTTTTTTTTTAAGTTAGGGGAAAGTCAGGGATTAAGAAAAAAAAATATATTAAAAGTCAGGGAATTTATATAAGTTTAAATAACTGTCTAGTAGAATAAATTTGAATTTTTTCGATTTTTATTTGCAATTATTTCATACCGCTTATGAAAGATTATAGGTTCAAAATATTACAAATTCAATATTCTGATCTTTGAATATTAATGGTCAGAGAAAATGAAAAATTGGTTATGGAAAAATTAGAGAATTTTGAAAATTAAGTTTCGCGGTAATCCTGATATAATATTCTTGTAAGCAATTTATTTTCTTTATATTTATATTTCTTTTTTTTGCAATTGCTTCCTCCTGGAAGTTACCTTTTTAGTTGTAAATTGTATTATTTGTTTGAAACTTCAACAATTTTGTTAAAAAGTCAATCTTTTTCCTTGAAAATTCCACTACTCCGTTGGACATTTACCGTTTGAGAAAAATTCATATTTTTGTGTTGAAAAATCAATTGAAATGTTTCTTGGATGAATATCCAACTATTTTTTTGAAAATTTGTCTTTTTGCTTTAAAAATTCATCTGCTTTAGTAAAAATTTCATCTTTCATGGATAAGAATGCAACTGTTTGGTTGAAAAATAAATAATATTGTTGAAAAGTCATTCTCTTCGGTCCAAAAATCTACTGTTTTGTTGAAAATTCAAATATATCGTAGAAAATTTACCTTTTGAGAAAAATTCAGATTTCCTGTCGAAAAATCTACTGAGATCTTTTTTGGATGAAAGTTCGACTATTTTTTTTTTAATTTATCTTTTTATTGAAAAATTCATCTGTCTTAGTAGAAGAATCATCCTTTTTTTTATAAGAATGCGAATGTTTGGTTGAAAATTCAATAAATTTGTTAAGAAGTCATCCTTTTTGGTAAAAAAATCTACTTTTTTGTTGAAAATTCAACTGTTTCGTAGAAATTTTACCTGTTGAGAAAGATTCACATTTTGTGCTAAAAAATCAATTTGTATATTCATTGGATGAAAATCCAACTATATTTTTTAATATTTGTCTGTCTGATTTAAAAAATCATCTGTTTTAGTAGAGAATTCATCTTTCTTGGATGAAAATGCAACTGTTTGATTGAAAATTGAAATTTTTGGTTTAAAAGTCATCCTGTTTGTATGAAAATTCAACTGTTATTATTGAAAATTCGTCTTTTTAGGTTAGAAATTCAATTATTTTCATAGAAAATCTACTTCGTATTCAAACTATTCCCTTTCAAAATTTTGTTTGAACCACTTTGTTAAGAAATCAGTTTTTTGTTGAAGATTCATATTTTTAGTTGAAAATACATCTTCTTGGTTAAATGTTGACTATTTAGTTGAAAACTGATATTTTTTAATTGAAAATTCAACTGCGTAGGTAGAAGTTGAACTATTCTCTTGACCTTTTTTAAAAAATAAAGCTTTATCTCTTTGGTTGTGGCACAATAGGCTTTATAGCTTGAGCGCCAGGGGAGTTCTTCATGGGCTTCCCGCCCGTATTAAAATTATATCTTTGGTTGAAAATTTAACTATTTTGTTGAAAATTAATTTCGTTGCTAAAAATTCCTATTTTTCTGCTCGAAAATTCAGTTTTCGTACAGAAAATTCGTCTTTTCGCTCCAAGGTTCAACAATTTAGGTAAACTTTTTTTTCTTCCATTACTGAAAAGTAATTAAATTAATTAATTAATTAAATTAAATAAATGATTCGTTGAAAATTCGTCTTCTTGACGTTAAAATTCACTTTTTAAAATGAAATTTCACCCTTCTTGGTTGAAATATCAAATATTACACTTCTTTGTTGAAAATTTATCTCTTAAAGTTGAAAATTCAACAATTTTATCAAAAATTTTATTGTTTTTTAGAGAATTTAATAATTTTGTAGAAAATTTAAGTATTTTCTTTAGAAGTCATCTTTTGTCGCAGGAAAGTCACTTTTTTCTGTAAAAATAAATATATTCAAAAATTCTTCATTTGTATATGAATGTTCATGGTAGAAAAAAATTGGGCAAGGAAAAAATCGTAGAATTTTGAAATTGAGGGTTTCACCCTGCAAAGCATGAATAATCTTATATACAACCAATTTTGCACTAGTTTCAAGTGCCATATTTTATTATTCCTGGAAACCATGAATTACGCGCAGCAAGAGGTGTGGGGGGGGGGGGGTTGAAATATTTTGTTACGGTTTGTTACAGGGAGGAGGGAACGTTTTTGTGAGGGTCGATTATCCGTTACGTAATTTAAGTGCGACCCCATATATATTCACAATATCATGACATGATCACAAGTATGTAGTGATGCTGTTATTCAACAGACGCAGTTAGGTATCTTAAAATGAAATAATGATATTATTTATGGTATTTGGGAGTAATGTCATATTATTCGAACATGGAAGGTTATAATTTTTGTTGTACAGTTTTGTAATTTCTTAATAATTTTGTTATGTTTTATAAGACATTAGGGTTATGCCAGGAAGTCCAAGATTATACTGTGTGCTAAGTTGTAATTATCACAGTCAGTGATCTTCTTTATACTTTTGTCACCTTCTTTTTTAATGAAAACCATTTCCGCAAAACATCTTTTATAATAATTAGGTTCTTGATGTAATACTTTACTGTTATCCCAATCGATGAAGTTAATGTCATCATCGTGATATTTAATTTAGTGTTTTCTAATTACTATGGTATTTTGGGTTCAAATTTATATTGTTACGATCTTTTCTTCTTCTAATTCTTAAAAATTGTTCAGTTTGCCCAACATATGTTTTATCACATTGACATCTCAGTTTATTTACTATGCTACATTGGTCTAGAATTTCGAATTGGTCTTTACCAAGAGTTGATATATATTTGTGAAGTTTAGAGTCAATGCGGAATACTGTTTTAATGTTGTAGTAATTCAATAAACGTTCTATATTTTCTGAGATGTGTACAATGAAATTTATAGAAATAATTCCCTTTTTATCTGCTATCATCGGTTTGATTATTGTTATTTCAGTGAGTTTGAATTCTACTCTGTTTGGATTTTCTTTCTTTCAATTTTTTTGTAGTATATTTTTCAACGAATTCACTGGCAGATTTAATAACGGAAAATACAAACATTGACAGAATTTATGGATTGCCCAAATTCATCAAATGAATTATCCACTAAGATCCGTAGTTTCGTCTATTAAAAATAATACTTATTTTTTGGGAAAGACTCAACAAAATTATTTCTAAACCCTTACCTAAACCGATGACTTTCATGAAAAATGCAATAGATTTTAAAGAATCTGCAATAAAAAAAATGGCTAATAGTCATGTTCTTCTCTCACTTGATGTTTCATCACTATTCACAAACATTTCTTTAGATTTGGTTCTTGAAGGAATTGAAGAGAGATGTAATATAAGGAACAACACACAAATCCTATTGGACAAATTTAAAGATGGTATAAAATTTTTAATGGATTCAACTTTTTTTTGAGTTTAACAACTATTTTTATAAAAAAAGACACATGAAGCATCGATGGCTTCTCTAATTTCGGGGACATGTAGACATCTGAAATAAATTCAAATTCAAAATACCAGTCTATTACAGGTATATAGGCGAAACTTTTTTGATCATCTCCAGTGATAAAATGCATGAAACTATCGATAGATTTAATTCATATCACCCCAAGCTCAATCTACACATGAACTTGAAAGAAATAATACATTATAATAGTTATCCCAAGAAATTCATTGAAAATCATATTACAAAAAGATTGAAAGAAACAAAATTCAAACTGAATACAATTCAAACTAAACAAAATAACAATAATCAACAGGTAATAGAAGATAGAACAGTTTCATAGAACTTACACGATACTGGTATTAGCTTTACTTCCCTATAATCTTTAACATCTTCCCTCTTGCCTTTTTCACTACCGGTACCAATCTATACCACGTGCCTTTCCATCTTCCATTATTCCTAACATCCTGACCATTTCTTTCTTTGTTATCATCTCTTCTCAACTCTCTCCTTTTCCTCTTTTTCTTCTATTCTGACTTTCTTCTCTACCCTTCTCAGAATTCCCATAGAATAATTTTTCTATTCTACCCTCTTATTTTTCTGGTTCACTTTTTTCCTTCTAATTTTCTCTCTATTGACTACCTTTCTAACCTCTTCTTCCTTCCTACCTTCTTCACCTCTTCTCCAAATCTTTTATTTTCCTCCTTTTTTTTTGTTTCACTTCTCAATATATTCCCTTTTCTCGTATATCCTTCTTCACTACTTTCCTCCATTTTCCTAATTCTTTTTTCTTTTCTTTCTTCTTGTCTTTACATTCCTTATCCCATCCACTTCCACTCTTTTCTTTACTAATTTCTTTGTTGCCCTGTCCTCTGATACTATCATTATTTCTTCTATCATTATTTCCATTTCCCTCTTCCGTTTTGATATTCTTGACCTTGTCTTCAATTTTTCCTTTCCTTCTATTGACCAATAAACTTCTTCTGTTCACGTTACCTTTACTTCTTTTTTATCCTCATTGTTATTTCTATTTTCTTCCTCTAATGCCACTATTATGGGAAAGTTATACAAATCTATCCAATCCATCTTTAGTTTCTTGATCTTTCTTTCTTCGTCTTTGATTATCATATAATCGTTACTTTCTCTCCTCCTGAGCGTTATTTCCCTTCTTCATCCTCCTCTATATTTTTGCTGAAGATAAACCAACCCATCTCATCCAAGCTCTTCAAGAGTTTCCTTCTCTCTCCATTCATTGTCTGATATTAGACTATTTTCCTCACTTTCGTCCCATTTCCTCATGCCTTTCTCTCCTCTTTTATCAGTTGTTTTATTTTCTTTGTTTCTTCTTTTTTTCATCTCTTGAACATCTTTCCCCGTTATAAATTTTGATTCTTCCTCTTTGCATTTGAACTTGTCATCTGTCACCTCTTGGAAATCTTCCTCTTACTCTTCCTCATCCTACTTTGTCTAGTCACTTCTTCATAATCACTACCACCTCCCATTATTCCAAATTTCTCACAAATTTGCTATCTTTTATTACCAAGCCTCCGAAATTAAAAATACCATTCTTTCCTCTTTTCATGTCTCACTTCTTTTTGTTTTCTATCATATTTGATTTTCCTATCTCTTATAACTTTCTCTCTTGGTCCCCAATTACCTTGCATTTTACGAATTTTTCCCTTTCTTCTTCCCAACCTCACCAAATACCTTCTATCTACATTCCTCTATAGTTAAGCCACGTTCTTTTAACATTCTTTCTTACCTCTTCTGCTATTTTCCTTATTTTATACTTATTTCTCTCTTTCCATTTGAAATCCTCTATTCTCTCCGGGCTTGCATATAACGCTCCTTTGTTATTATTTCTCTCTTAAATTCCCATTTATTTAGTTTCACCAGTAGCATTTGCGCTCCTCTTTCCCCTTCGTTTCTTACACTTCTCACTTTCTCTATCTCTGCCTTCGGATCTATCCTTCTAATTACTTCTTCCACTCCACCTTTCATTTATTTCCCGTCTAATTTCACACCCTTTATTACTATATTTCGCCGTCTTTCCTCTCTCTCTTTTTTTTATATTCTTCTTTTGATTTACCTCAAACTTTCCTTATCCTCATTTCCACTCTCCCCACCGCCGAATTTTAAAAAATTCATTCTCTCTCGCTGGAAATTAATTTGCTATTCCCATTCCTCTGAAAATTTATATTTTTGGGTTAAAAATTAACAATTTTTGTGGGAAATTCATCTGTTTGACTTAAAATTTCAACATTTTTGTTAAAAATTCTCTTTTTGTTGTTTTATAATTCTATTATTTTTTCAAAGTTTTTAAAGTAAGTCTGTTTTATAGGGTCCCAAAGAAACCCCATACGTGAAAAAATTTGTTTTGCGAGTTTTTCGCGGTATTTATGACTTTTTTGTGGTTTTTTCAATAAATATTGTTTCTGGCACATAAAAGACCTCTTCATACTGATAATTAGATGTTCACATGAATTGTTTGAAAAATTTATTATTTTTTTAGCTATTTTCTCATAAAATGGAGTTAGAAAGACACGATTTTTTCAAAAATTTCCCACTTGTACGATTTCCAAATAGAGGAAAGTGATAGCTTATCAATGTTAACAGGATTGATTGTTTAAACAATTTAGGATTAATGTTAATAATATTCTCTTAGAAAAATGCTACAAAATTGTAGTTTAAAAAAAATTGACTTCTGGACAAATTTTCAATCAAGATAGGTTGAATAATTAACTAGAGTCAAGAAAATTAATTGTCTAAATAATTTGTTACAACTATTATCAATATTATATTTGAATAATGCTAGAAAGATACGGTTTTTTCTGAATGCTTAACAAAATTAATTTAAAGAAAAAGCTTTTTTACACAAGAGGCAGAAATCAATATTAAGTTGCTTAAACAACTTTTTTGTTAACTTTAATTAATTATTACCTCACTAAGTGAAAAAAGGACAGATAGGTAAAAATTGCCGAAAAACCGCCACTATCAGGCATTGATATGGATGAAGATAGTCATAAGTAATAATAATTTGTTTAAACAATTATTTTTGCTGAATCTCATTAATTATTAAGTCACACCTGATACCCCTAAATATCATTTTTTTCAAACCAAGAGAAAATGGATTCATTTTTGTGTGGATTCGAACAAATTTCTGGGGTGTCCCCATAAAATTTTAATAATAATTCACGAAAAAGATAACTCCCCAGCACAAAGGAGGATATTATATTATATATTGTCGAAAAATTATTATCACATATTATTATTGTTTATTTTCATTATTGTGCGTGTTGCATTTCACAGACACACAAAAAAAAAGATTTTTCAATAATAAAAAAAAACAAGAACATTTTTCGAAGAAATCTCTCTGTTCCGGCAGACGTAATTACCTTTCGATGATGTGGTTAAAATATTACATTGAGCAATGCTTTTTTGTAGATGTATTATGGATCAGGCAAAAATCCGCAAGTCGTTTGAAGAGCCATAATTTCAACTTTTTTGATATTTTTTTTATTCTCTGGACACTTTTGGATACATTTTTCGCGCAAAACCCGTGTTAGTGTATATCAAGAATTCTGTATAAGCTTGCGGCACTCAACTCTGATGCTTGAAAATTGAATGAAGAGAATGCTCATCATGAGCAGGCAACGCTAAATAATACGTCAGAGTTCTGGAAAATTCTGATTTCCGGTTTGTACTTTGCACCTTCTCTTCCGAGAACCATAAATAATAATACAATTTCACAGAAGAAATATTGTTTATTGCATTCAAAGTCATTACATATTCCAAAAGTGATCTAATATTCTTGATATTTTTTTTTAAACAGTAGTAAAAGTAGCATTGTAAATTAAAAAAGTTAACAAATTATTTTTAGTGAAATCCTTAGGTCTGATTTCAAACACATCCCCACTTAGAATTCTTACGTCCGTAAGTTCGCGCAAATTAAAAAAAAATGCGTTTTTTTTGAGGAAAAAAAAGTATCGTCTCATATATTAATACTAGATAGTTGTGGTTTTCTCTTAAATTTTTAACTTTTTGTCCACTTTTAACTTCGTGAAATTATAATTGATGCAAATTAACAAACATAATTATTCATACCATATTTCATGGTTTATAACTATATATTATCTCAGAACAATGCTAGAAAATTGAGAACTTTTCTAAATTTTTGTGTTTTTCTTTGACTTTTTAATTATTTATTCATAACTTGAAAGCCAACGAATATAAGAATAAACCGCGAATTCCGAGCAGTTACTAAGAAAAGATAGATATGAACAATAATTAATTGTTTAAACAATTAGGGTTGTTAACTTGCATTAATTATATTATCTCACTAAGACAAAAGTTGATACAAAGTGAAAAATTTAAGGAAAAACCGCAACTATCTACCATCACTATAAGAGAAGATAGTTATAAGCAATAATAATTCATTATTACAATTATGTTTATGAAATTTTTATAATTTTAACCTTAGAAGAATTAAAAAGTGGATAAAAAGTGTAAAATTATAGAAAAATGTTGGCATTACTCAAAAATAATATTATTGAAAATTACAGTGAATTGTTTGAACAATTATGTTTGTTAACTTCAAGTAACAACTACCACACATCGAGTGAAAAATTGAAAAAAGTCTAAAATTCAAGAAAAAACAGCAACTATCTGGCCTTATTATAGAAGAAGTTAATTATAAACAATAATAATTTTCTGTATGCAATTCTTTTTTTTGAAATTGATTATTGCTTCGCTCAAACTGAAAATCTGATAATAAATTGAATCATTCCGAAAATACCGCTAGTTTCTAACTCTATTCTAAGAGAAAATTGCTAAAAACAATAATAAATTTATTGAACAAATTATGCGAACATAATTAATCAATATCAATTATTATCAGTGGAAAGTATACTTTTAGAAAGTAAAATTCTATAGTATTTTATGTACTAAAAACAATTTTTGTTAAAAAAAAAAAACACAGAAAAATCATAATTAGCGCCAGAAACTCATAAAACACAATTTTTCACTTACGTTTTTTATAAATTTATAAATTCGTATAATATTAAACCTTGTTTTAAAATTCATATTTTGTTGCTGATAAGTCAACTGAAATCTTTTTGGGATGAAATATATTTATTCTGAAAATTTGTCTTTTTAATTTAGAAGTTCATATTTTTTTAGTAGAAATATTGTATCTTTCTTGGACAAAAATGCAACTGATTTTTTGTAAATTCAACAATTTCCTAGAAAATGCACTTTTTGTTCAAAATTTGTATTTTTATGTAGAAAGTTCAATTGAAGTCCTTTTGGATGATAATTCAACTCTTTTTTTGAAAATTTGTCTTTTTGATATGAAAATTCACCTGTTTTAGTAGCATTTTCATTTTTCTTGGACCATAAAGCAACTTTTCGGTTGAAAATTTAACAATCTTGTTAAAAAGTCATACTTTTTTGGTAAAAAATTTTGTCAATTTAGCAGAAAATTAAATTAGAGTTTACAATCCTAATTTTGGTGTTCGAAAGTGAACTGGAATCTTCTTTAGATGAAAATTTAACTATTTTTCTGAAGTTTGTTTTTTTAATTCATCTGTTTCAAAAGAAATATTTCATTTTCCTTCAATAAAAATGCAACCTTTCGATTGAAAATTCAACTATTTTTTGAAATTTTATTTCTCTGATTTCAAAATTCACCTGCTTTGGCAGAAATTACATCTTTCTTGGATAAAAATCCAACTGCTTGGTTCAAAATTCAACAATTTTTTTGAAAAGCCAAACTTTTTGATTGAAAATTCTGCTGTTTTGTTGGAAATTTAACTATTTTGTAGAAGATTTAATTTGTGTTTAAATTTAATATTTTACTTGAATTTTATATTTTGGTGTTGCAAATAGGACTGAAATCTTTTCTAGAAGAAAATTCAACACTAAAATTTTTTTTTTTTCAATTTTGTCTTTTTTGGATAAAATGCAACTGCTTGGTTGAAAATAAAACTATTCTTTGTCAAAAAGTCATACCTTTGGTAGGAAATTCTACTGTTTTGTTGAAAATCTAACTACTTCTTAGAAATTTTACTTTTTGTTTAAATTTCATATTTTGGTGTTGAAAATGAACTGAAAACTTTTCTGAATGAAATTTCAACTAAAAAAAAATTTGTCCGTTTTTATTAAGAATTCATCTGTTTCAGTACAATTTTCATCTTTTATGGATGTCAATTTAACTATTTGGTGGAGAATTCAACTATTTCGTTAAAAATTCATCCTTTTTGGCTGAAAAAATTCGTCTTTTAGGATGAAAAATAAAATTTTGTACGTAGAGCCTTTTTTTTTATTAAAAAGTTCATATTTTCGTTTTCAAAAGTCAACTGGAATCTTTCATGGATGAAAATTCAACTATTTTTTCAAAATTTGTTTTCTTTCTGAATAAAAATCCATCTGTTTTAAGAGAAATTTCATTTTTTTGGATAAAAATGCAACTACTGGGTAGAGAATTCAACAGTTTTGTTGAAAAGTCATCCCTTTTAGGTAAAAATTGGTCTTTTTGGATTGAAATTCATTTTTTTTCGTATAAACATATTTCTTGGATAAAAATTCATATTTTGATCTAGAAAAGTCAACTAAAATTTTGTTCAACAGAAAATTCAACTTTTTTTCGGAATTTATCTTTTTGATTTATAAATGCACCCGCTTTGGTAGAAATTTCTTTTTTCAAATGAAAATTCAACTTTTTAGTTAAAAAATAATTCTTCTTTGCTTGAGTTTTCAACTATTTTATTTGAAAAATTTGGTTGATTCACTTTGTTAAGAAATCATTTTTTACGAGTTATATTTTCAGTTGAAAATTCTTCTCTTTGGTTGAAAGTTTAACTATTCTGTCGAAAATTATTCATTTTAAATTGAAAATTCAACTACTTGGGTAGAAGTTAAACTGCATTGTTGAAAATTCATTTTTTTGTTGAAATTCTGTCTTTGGTTAAAAATTTAACTGTTTAGTGAAAAAGTCTTTTTTTTTTAATTAATTTTTTAACTGAAAATGTAACTTTTCCATTTTTTCAAGATTGATCTTCTTCAGTCGAAAATTCTTCTTTACTGTTAAAAGAAAATAATTTTCTTGGTCTAAAATTTCATTTTTGTTGGGTAAAAATGCATCTTGCGTGAAAAAATAATTTTTTGCTGAAGTCATATTTTTTGGTTTGTATATTCAATTTTTGTAGAGAAAATTCGTCTATTGGCTTGAAAGTTTATCAATTTAGGTGGAATTTTCTTTCTTGAGTGAAAAATCTTCAGTTGTTGAAAATCCGTCCTTTTGGTTGTAAACAACTTTTTTTGTACAAATTGCATGTTTTTTGATTGAAATAAAAAAATATGACATTTCTTGTTGGGAATTTATATGTTGAGGTTAAAAATTCAGCTATTATGTTGAAAGTTTGATTATATTGTTGAAAATTCAAGTCTTTTCTTAAAAAGCCATCTCTTATGGTAGAAAGGATATTTTTTTGTTTAAAATAAATGATAAAATTTGAAAATTTCAAATTTGTTTCTGAAGTACTGTTTTATTCCGTTCATAAAAGATTCTATGTCAAAAGTATTTAAAGATTAAAATGCTGATGGTATTTGAATATTAATGATCAAGGAAAATGAAAAGTTAGACAAGGAAAAATGAGGAAATTTTGAAAATGAAGTTCTCGGACACTGCCTAATTCTACTAGCAATAACTAGCAAAACATTTTTGAAAACTGAAAATTACGTACAGAAAGAGAAGTGGTTGACGTAAGTGATGTGGGTGCGTTGAGTATGTTATTCACCCAGAGTTGATTAAAACTAGTTTTGCACATCCTCGAGTCTAGAATGATTAATAATAAAAAATTCATTCGCCTAGACTTATCACATGATTTTAGCACGCTGAAGAAGTTCAAATTGAAAATTGAACAACCTCATCCTTAAGCTGAACGTAATCCCAGGAAGTTTTCACATAAAATGAATCGTGCCCTGGCCTATTCTTGGATTGGATTTCAGCCCTCTTTAAAGATTCAAAATTGAAGCAGATTTGGCTCTTAAATTTCTTCACCTTCGAAATGATTTCTCAAAGGTTTGGGCACCATTGCAGTGTGGCAGTGTGGCAGTGTGGTAGTGTGGGTGAGTTATGTTGTCTGGCTGGAGTTGCATGTTCCAAGCTTTTGCGAATAGCTCGCTTCGAGTTCTCGAAGTTCTTGAGCGGAATAACGTGGCGAAGAAACGTGACCAGGACGTAATATAGTGTTCCGACGAATGTTCATTCTTGCTCGTCTTTAAAACATATCCCTTAGAGCTGCCAGAGACGATATATAGCTTCACGCGACGCAAAAATTAAAACTTTCCCAAACTCATATCGCTCATGTCGCGGATACAGCTTTCAAACAAACTTTCCCAATGCTATCGACTCGGAGTTAACACCGTGGGGCTGATTTTATTACTCTCTTCAACATATATATGTACCAGTACCAGTTTCGTTCGTAAATTCCTCATACAGGGTGTCCATAAACGGGTCATTGTCAAATTGAAGGCAAACTTGAAGTCCCAGTAATATAACATCAACTCAGAAACTCGTACTGATGTTTTCTTTAATTGAATATAATTTAATAAAAGAACACCCCAAGCGTCATTACCGTACGGCGCACAGTGAGTTTTTTTATAATTTTTTTTCAAAATTCTGCTGACTGCTCAATTTTTTACCGATTCTAATAATTTTTTTTTTAAATACTCGTAACGAATTATAATTTCATGTAGGACTGCTACTTTTTTAGTTTTCTGCAACAAACTAACCTAAAAAAATATGAACTTGCCAAGGTAGGGTTTCAGGTTTGTGGGTTTGCTGCTTGTGGGTTTCTGGATTTGTGGTTTTAGGTTTATGCGTTTGAGGTTTGTGGGTTTGAGGTTTAAGGTTTATGGATTTGTAAGTTTGAGGTTTGTAGGTTCATGGGCTTGGGGGTTTAAAGTTCCCGGAATTGAGGTTTGTGCTTTTGAGGTTTTTGAGTTTGAGGTTTGTTGGTTTACGAGTTTGTGGGTTTGAGGTTTGTGCGTTTGAAGTTTGTGGGTTTGTGATTTTAGATTTATGGATTTGTGAGTTTGAGGATTGTAGGTTTATGGGTTTGGGGAATTTATTTTTTGTGGATTTGAGGTTTGTGCGTTTGAGGTTTGTGGGTTTCCGGGCTAGGAAGTTTGAGGTTTGTGGGTTTTAGGTTTATGGATTTGTGAGTTTGAGGATTGTAGGTGTATAAGCTTGAGGGATTTATGTTTGTGGGTTTGAGGTATATTTTTTATGTGTTCAAGGTTTGAGGTTTGTGGTTTTGAAGTTTGTGGGTTGGTGGTTTGTGGGTTTGCTGTTTGTGGGCTTGTGGAGTTTTGGTTTTACGTTCATATGTTTGAGGTTTGTGGGTTCGGGGTTTTTGTGTTTGAGGTTTGTGGGTTTGGAATTTTAGGTTTATGGATTTGTGAGTTTGAGGATTGTAGGTTTATGGGCTTGAGGGATTTAT
>CAKNXH010001699.1:199410-222176 GCA_932178445.1 Andricus quercusramuli | reverse complement strand
CAAGGAATTCGCGGAGTTCACAAGAATTCAAGAAATTCAGGAAGTTTAAAGGAATTCAGGGAATTAATGTAATTTCCTGGATTCGAACTTTTTTTTTAACTTCTGTAATATACTTTAAATTTGATAAATTCTCTAATTCATGGATTTGATCAATTCCATGAATTTAAATAATTTCCATAATTAAGAAAACTTAAAGCATTTTAATAATTGCAAAAATTAAAACAATTTCAATAATTTAAATAATTCCAATAATTTACATAATTTCAATCATTTAAACAATTCCAGGAATTTAATCAGTCACAAGAATATAAACAGTTCCAATAAGAATTTAAACAATTTCAATCATTTGAACATTCAAGAAATTAAACAATTTCAAGAAATCATCAAACTGAAAGAATTCCAAAAATTTTCAGAACTCCACAAACTCAAAGAACTTCGAAAATCCAAAAATCTCACGAACTCGAAAAATGCAAAGAATAACAAGAAAACAAAGCGTTCAAAGAATTCAAGGAATTCAAAGTATTACGAGAATTAAAAAAATGCAAAGAATTCGAAGAATTTAAAGAATTCAAAGAAATTAAATAATTCAGAAATTCCAATGATTCAAAAAATTTAAAAATAATGCAAGCGATTTAGGGAGTTTCGAAGAAGTGAAGGCTTTTGGAAAGTTTAAGGATTTCCAAGGAATCAATAATAATAGGTTTATGAAATACAAACACAGAGAAAAAACTCCGGGGTTCAGCGCAAGAGAGTTCAAGGTCAATGGACTATTCATCAGGCGTATATCGCAGGCGTCTCTTGTTTCATTTCCAAGAGCCTCCACGGACTTTTTCGGTCAGTCTCCTTGCAATTTGCCTTTAGGCCACGCCTTCTGCCTGTTGACACGTTCGCACCACTAAATGTTTGCAGGAGGCGTGGCCTAACGGAAAATCGTAAGGAGACTCGCCGAAAAAGTTCGTGGAGGCGCTTGGAAATTTCGCTCGCACTCTTGGAATTAATGCGTGACAAATGTTCACGCGCTAATGCCTGGATTTTTCTCTCCGTGAAGCTTCAGAATTCAATCAACTCAGCAGAATTCAAAGAAATGCAATGTATATTACAAATAATTATAAATGATATATATTATGCCCGAAAATATTAATTACTGAATTTGTCAACGATTAAGCAGAGTGGTTAGTTCAGAGTTTAGACGAGCAATGCCAGAATAGTTGTTTTACAATTAGACTTATCAATATTAAAAAACCTAAAACTAATTTTATTTTTTAGAAAGGGGTAGAAAATTCATTTAGGATAGAATAGTCATGAGGGCTTTAAAGCTCTAGGTTGCCTTCTTGAGTATTATTTCGGAAAATAACAATATTTTACTACAATGGGTGTAATTTCTACCTATTTCCCCTATATAATAAATGTATAATGTGCTCTGGAGCCCCAGCAGAGACAGTAACAATAGAATTATCAGATTCAATCATACCCGCGCTTTTGTTGCTAATCCTGGCACTGTAATATTAAATACCTGGAGAGCTGCGGGACTCATGGAAATGACGTCACTGGCTTCCTTTAGTGCTCGGGATGCAAGCATTTCTCCTTCTGCGGCAATCACTTTGGCTCGAGCCTCTCTGGATGCTTCCGCTTCTGTTGCCATGGCTCGTTGCAACTGTACCGGAAGTCGAACGTCCTTTCTAAATCAAAGACAGACTAGACTAGACATTTCGTTTCGTTTGTTATGCTTCCTTTTTGCGAAGCAATTTTCAGGTGTGATGTCACTTTTCCCACTTTTATGAGGAGAATACAAAGCTAAAGAATTTTCAAGAGGAGAGAAATTGTATTTCAAGTGCCACGGAAAACCTTTATTTCGAACAGTAAAGGAAACAAGATGTCCCGCAGGCAATTCGATTGCATCTTTCATATCGCCGGAAGGAGACCTGGAATAAAATACAGAGGTGTGCAATAGGGTGGTCCAAAACACAAGAAATTTCCAATTTTCTTTACGGATCTCCTCTGTCTTTTTAGGTTCGGAAGTGGTGAATTTGTGTGTTTTTTTAAATCTGTTTCTATCATGGGAGTTGTCCTGACAAAAAACCTCGCAAAAAACAAGTCTCTGCGAAAAATTGATTTTCAATGATGATGTTTTTTCAAAAGATATCGGTTTTTAATTGACTTAAGTATCATTACTGTAAAGAAGGTCTTTTTAATTGGCATGAAGGTTTGCAATTTTTTGTATCCGTAATAAATTGTTTCAATCATGGTAAGTGTTTTCTTTTCGAATAATACAAAACATAACACAATTTGTCCCAGGTTAAAATACTGGACTCGTCAATAAGACTATGCAAGTCATCCCGTCCTTAGACTTTTTTTACAATTTCCTCGAATTTCACGAATCCAAAAAATTCCATGAATTCTGAGAATTCCAAGAATTTCGAAAACTCCATAATGCAATGCGGAATCCACAAATTCTTTGAATTCTGCAAATTTCATGACTTCCATGAATTCTCCGAATTCTGCGAACTCAACGAATTCTGCGAATTTCACGAATCCCGAGAATTTGGCAAATTCCACGAATTCTACGTATTCCATGATTTCTACAAATACCAATAATTCAGTGAATTTCGAATATCCCACGAATTCTGAGAATTCCATAAATTCCGAAAATTCTATAAATTTTGAAAATTGCATGAATCATAAAAATTCCACGAATTCTGCGAATTTTATGGATTCCAAGAATTCTGTAAATTCTGAAAATCCTTCAAATTTAGCGAATTTTGGATATCCTAAAAATTCCACAAATTCCGAAAATCCCACAAATTCCGAAAATCCCACGAATTCCTAAAATTCTGCAAATTCTGAAAATTCTACTGATTCAGCGAATTATGAATACCCCACGAATTCTGCGCATTCTGATAATTTCAAAACTTTTTCAAATTGCAAAAATTCTGCAAATTCCACAAATTCTTTCAATTCCACGAATTTTGCGTGTTCCATGATTTCTGAAAATTGCACGAATTCTGCAAATTCCACGAATTCTTCCAATTCCGTGATTTTGGTGTATTCCATGATATCTGAAAATTCCACGAATTCTGCGAATTCAGTGAATTTGGAATATTCCACGAATTCTGTATATTGCACGCATTCTGCAAATTCCACTTCGGAAAATTCCACGAATTCTAAAAATTCCATGAATTCTAAAAATTCTTCAAATTTCACGAATTATCCGTATTCCATTATTTCTGCAAATTTCACAAATCCTGCGAATTCCAAGAATCCCACGAATCATCCAAATTCTGAAAATTTCATAAGTTTAGTAAATTCTGTGAATTCTGAAAATTGCATGAATTCTCAAAATTCCAAGAATTCTGAAAATTCCACGTATTATGCGTATTCCATGATTTCTGCCAATTTCACAAATCCTGCGAAATCCAAGAATCCCATGATTCATGCAAATTCTGAAAATTTCACAAATTTGGCAAATTCTGTGAATTATGAAAGTTACATGAATTCTCAAATTACAAGAATTCTAAAAATTTCACAAATTCTGTGTATTTTATGATTTTTGCGAATGCCAAGAACTCTGCGAATCCCACAAATTCTGTGAATTCTACGAATTTCGCGAATTCCAGCAGTCTCACGTATTCCTCGAATTCTGCAAATTCCAAGAATCTGACAAATCATGTCAATTCTGAAAATCTCGAAAATTCTGGGAATTTCTAAAATCTCACGAATTCTGCGAATAATGAAAATTTCACAAATTCCATGAATTCTGAAAAATGGCACGAATTGTGAGAATAGAATGAATTCTGAAAAATACACATGTTCTGAAATTTATAAAAATTCAGCAAATTTCACGAATTTTGCAAATTCTACAAATGCCACGAATTCCGAAAATTCCAAAAATTCTGAAAATACTACGAATTCGAAGAATTCTGCAAATTCTGGTAAATAAACGAATTATGCGAATTCCACGAATTCGAGGAATTTTTAATATTCCACGAATTTTCCGAATCCCGACAATTGCAAAAATTCAAACAATTCTAGACATTTTGAAAATTCTACGAATTCTGAAAATTCTATGAATTCCGCAAATTTCACGAATTCTGAAAATTCTATGAATTCTGCAAATTTCATGAATTCTGGAAATTGCACGAATTCCGTAAATTCCAGGCATTCTGCAACTTCCACGAATTTGGAAAATACCACGAATTTTGAAAATTTCATGAATTCTGAAAATTCTAGGAATTTTTCAAATTTGATGAATTCTGAAAATTCCACGAACTATGCGCATTCCAAGAATCCCACGAATTGTGAAAATTCTGGAAATTTCACAAATTTGGCAAATTCCGTGTATTCTGAGAATTGCAAAAATTCTCAAAATTTCACAAATTCCAGGTATCTCAAGTATTCATCGAATTCCGCGAATTCCAAGGATCCGACAAATCATGCAAATTCTGAAAATGCCACAAATTCTGGGAATTCTTAAAATCCCACAAATTCCGCGAATTCTGAAAATTTCACAAGTTTGACAAATTCCATGCATTCTGAAAATTGCACAAATTCTGCGAATTCCAGGAATTTTACGAATTTTGCAATTCCCTCGAATTCTCCAAATTCTCGTAATTCTTCGAATTCTGTGAATTTCACGAATTTTGTTAATTACGCTGAATTTGGGAATTTCACTGATTCTGTGAATTCCAAAAATTCCATGAATTGAACGAATCCTAAAAAGTTAACGAATTCCAAAAATCCTATGAATTCAAAGAATTAATTAAACTTCACGAATTCAAGTAACGTCACGAATTTAAATTATTTTACGAATTGAAAGAATTTCACGACTTGAAAGACATTTCAATTACAATTTTCGTAAATTCTGCCTAAAATGTGTAAATTGTAAAAGTGCAATGCAAATTTTGCGGAATATTGGCCTCAAGTTTTACTTTTCCATTTTTTGTAAAGGTCCTCATAACTGAATAAATAACAACATTATACCTATTTCTTGAATAATTATTGATATTTTAAAACTCTTTTAAATGTCTAAACAATTCATTTTCCACAGGATATCGCGAATTGATGGTGTTTCCCTAAAGCCTTGACTTAATTAATGAATCTGAAGATTGTATATTATCGCTTCAGTTCTTTCTTTCGTAAACAGCTTAATGTTCACTCCCGCTAATACCTTTCTTTGTTTATGGAAAGCCGTAGTGGCTGAAGACTGATTTTTCATTCAGGTAATTTGCTCTGAAGCTGATTTTTTTTTGAATACAAAATGAGAGAAAAAAGGTTTACGAGAATTTTCCGTGATAAAAGAGACATAATATTTCATCTGGACCGGCTTTCCGTGTGGCAAGTTTGTAGGGCTTATGTTTATTTTAGGAATTCAAATTCTCATATTTACATCTCGACCCGCTCCACCTTGACGCCCCATGGATCTGTCGCTTCATCGAGGGAGGTCTGCATGGTGTGAGAAATGGTTTCTCGCTCAGCAAGAATCTCAGCCAGACTTCGCATTCCCAGAACAGTGCGCAAAGTACTTGCCGCCAATAATCTTGTGGAGTGGCTGGGAAAATGAAGATCAAATTACATAATTAAAGTGATAAAGGAAAAAGTATGTAGGACCGAATCCATTTCAAATCAATCAGGTTCTACATAGTGTTCTAAAGAGTTTAAGTGCTCGGAGAAATTCTCACGAGCATGAGAATATGCTCGAGAATATGCTCGACCTTTATGTGCTTTGAGAATTTAATGAGCATTTATGAACATTTTGAATTCATTCATATAAAAACAGGTAACCTCCATTGGTCCAGATCATGATAGTCACCATTTTGTAGTAAATGATACGCTAACGAACGTCGGATAGCGCAAGAAGTAACGTTACATAATTTTCCAAATGTTTTTGAGCTTGTGAAATGAGTATCTAAATTGAATTTTTAAAGCTTTACATACGTGCATACGTATGTACAATACGGACATACGTTACATATGTACATACGTTTCAATTTTTTTGGAATTCGTTCAAAAGGTTATTATTAATTCAAATTTTCAGAAAAACATAAGGTAAAAATTATTTGAATTATTTGTGATGTTGTGAAATGATTATACGAAATCCATTTTCCAAATTATATGGACATACGTTTTAATTTTTACCTGGAATTAGTATAAAAGGTTATTATGAATTCAAATTTTCAGAAATACAATTTTAAATTAAAAAATGTGTAAATTGAAAACTATTTGAATATTTCAATAAAAATAATGTAAACATTATTTTATTATTACTTTTTCAAATTATCATTATACATATTATTCTGAATTGATTATATTAGAACTTAAATTTTTTGGAATCATTCAAATGGCTTACTATTAAATAAAATATTTATGAATGAATGTTAAAACTTAAAAAAATATATAAAGTGCAAATTATTTCAATCTTTCTATGGCAATAATAGTTTGACGTTTTCATGTTGTGAATAGTTTAATTGAGTATTAGTCGATTCATTTTGTTCAAAATGTTAAATTAAATAAAAATGGAATTAAATTTGGTTCGCAATTAAGTAACATAAATTGATTATTTACTTTGAGGTTGTGTAAGTGGGCTATTATTTTTATAATGAAAGATTGATTATTCTTTGAAATACCTCTATTACAATTATATAATGCTTTTAAATGTCTGTGATGTTGTGAAACAAGTATCTTAATTGAATTCTTGAAATTATATGTACAGATATTTTGATTCTGTTTTCATTTTTTTGAAAGGTTATTTCAATGAATTGAATGTATAGAAATGTAATTTCAAATTTAAAGAAGAATATAATGTAAAAATTATTTGTTTGTTTGATTTAAAATAATTGTTTAACGCTTGTTATGTTGCAAACTGATTATTCAATTGTTTACTTATTCCATTCAAACTTAAATTTTCTGGAATGAGTTTGAAAGGTTATTAATAAATCAAAATTTCATAAATGAAAGTTCAAATTAAAAAAAAAACATTAAGTAAAAATTATTTGAATGTTTTAATAAAAATTAGAGATTAATTTTTTCACGATAATAAATTAAATAAACATTGAAATTTAGTTTTTTTTCCTAAATTGACTAACATAAATTGATAATTCACTTGAAGTTTATATAATTGAATAGTGGATACAATTTGTATAATAAAAGTTTATTTATATTTAAAATACCCTTATTACAATTAAGTCATTTTTCAAATGTGCCTGATTTTGTAAAATGAGTAACTGAATTTAGTTTTCAAAAATATATGTAAATATGTTTGATTTTTTCTGAAATTAATATACAAGTTTACGAATGAATGAAATTTTTAGAAATGGAAGAAAAATTGAAACAAAATGGAATAGTAAAGGAATGAATTTTTAAACAAAAAGATGAAATTTCAACTAATGAGAGTATTCTTTTACTAAAAAAAGACTGCTTTTCAACGAATAGTTAGATTTTCAGTAAAAAAATTAATTTTGAATAAAAAATAAGAAGTTTTTTTTCAATAAAAGAAATGAAGTCTTAGCAAAGAAGATCTATCAAAAAAGGTAAATTTTCCACAAAAATTGGAATAGGTAATGTGAATTTTCAACTAAAATGATCAATCGTCAAATAAAAAAAATTTAGTTTTCAACCAAACTCATGAATTTTTAAGTAAAAAGATAAATTATCGATCAAAAATAAAATAGTTGAATCTTCAGTTAGTAAAATAAGTTTTCAACCATGAAAGAAACGAATTTTCAAAAAAGAAATTTATTTTTAACAAAAAAGATGAAATTTCAACTACAGAAAAAAGTACGGATTTTCAAAAAATAGTTAAATTTTCACCAAAAACAGATAAATGTTCAACTAAAAATAGAATAGTAACATTTTCAGTAAAAAAATTAATGTTCAATAAAATTTAAGTAAATTTTCAACGATGTAGTATAATTTTCAATCAAGAAGATTAAATTTCTATTAGAAAAGATAAATTTCCGACAAAAAATGAAACACTTATACATTTCCAGTTTAAAAAATTAATTATAAATAAGAAAAATCTCATTTTCAACTGAAAAGATTAATTTTCAAATTTTCAAATTCGAGTTTTCAATAAAATACAGGAATTTCGAACCGAATATTTGAATTTCTAACATAAGAAGATAAATTGTGATTCTAAAAAAAAAAATTAGGAAAAATTCAAAATCAAAAAATATATATATATATATATACTTATGGTTTAGAAGTTTTGAACAGATTTTATAACTTTTAAAGATTGCAGAAAGTGTTTAAAAAATGTAGATTATTAAAGATTTCGAAAAAAGAAGCTTTTCAAGATTTTTGATAGGTTTCAAGAGACAAAAAAAAAATATATTAAGATACCTTAAAAGATTTCAATTGATTTTTTTTTAAGAATATAGAGGATTAAACAAAATTTAAGGTCGAATAAGTTTAAAAAAAATGAAGATTGTTTTATTTTTTTAAATTAATTTCAAGAGAATATTTTTTTTAAATATTTCAAAACTTTTCAAATCATGTTCCAAAGTTTCGGAGAGTAGTTTAAAAGATTTTAAGCCAAATTTTTTTTAATGTTCCAGGATATAAAAATTTCAGAAAAAAATCGAATCATTCCAAAAGATACTTAGAAGGTGTGAAAGTTTTGAAAATATTCAAAAATATTTGAAATTTGAAGATCTCAAATAATTTTAAACAAAACGTAGATTTTTTAAGATTAAAAAAAAAGTTTTTAAAAGAATTTTGATAGACTTCAAGAAAATAAAAAAAAATACTCCTAAGAAAATTTCACACAATTTATTATTTTGGAAAATAAATTTTAAGAGAAAATTAAAATAGATTTTAAAACATTTTAAATGATTTCCTAAAATTTCAAAAGAGAATAGATATAGAAAATTAATTTTGTATGAAGTTCATATATATTTAAAACAAAATGAAGATTTTTAAAGAATTCGACAAAAAATTTAGAAAAGTTTCAAGGGAACGAAATTTATTTCTAGAAATTCATAGATTTTTTTATTTTTTTAAAATAATTTTGAGAGAATATTTTTTTAATTTCAGGAAAAACTTGATTCATTTTAAAAGATATTTATTATATGTAGAAGTTTTAAAAAATATTCAAAAATAATTTAAAATTGAAAGATTTCAAAAAAAAAAAAAAAAAATAGATTCAAAAAAATATTGACACTTTTCAAGAATTTTGAAAGATTTCAAGAGAAAAAAAATTGTCTTAAGATTTCTGGGAAAATATAAAATGATTTTCTATTCTGAAAATAAATTTGAAGAGAACATTGAAAAATAATTCGAAACATTTAAGAAATTTGAAAGATTTAAAGAGAATGCAAACATTTTCTGAAGATTCCTAGCAAAATTTAAAAATCATTTCTTTTATAAAATTAATTTTAAGAAAATATTTTTTTTTCAAGATTTAAAAATATTTGAAATGGTTTCTTAAAGTTTTAATGATAGGAAAAATTCTAATTATTTTGAAAAATGTTCCGAAGGTTTAGAAATTTATGCAGAATTCTAAAAAAAAAAAAGGAAAAATTCGAATCTTAAACAAATATTTTTATGGTTTAGAAGTTAGGAAAAGATTTCAGAATAATTTAAAACTTTTGAAGATTGCAAAAAAAAATTGAATGTAGTTTCTTGATGATTAAAAAAAAGAAGCTTTTTGGGATTTTTGAAAGTTTCGAGAGAATAAAATGTTTTTTTTAAGAATCCTAGGAAAATGTTTAACCATTTTTATTTTCAAAAATAAGTTTTTAAAGAGAAAAAATTAGGTATTTAACTGTGTACATTTTAACTAAAATTAATACTTATTTAAAAAGTTCAAATTTCTTTAAAATGTTTCGTCATTTAATTTTTTTAAAGAGCATTAATTTTAAATAGTCAGCACTTAAAACGTGTACCTTATTCATTCGTAAATAATTTATTCAAGTGCTAGAATTGATATTTCATCTTTTTGGTTAAAAATTAATTTCTGCGTTTGAAAATTCGTTTGTATTTTGTTTGCAATTTTATTTTACTGACTGAAAATTATCGTACTTTATTCTTGGTAGAAAATTTATCTTTTTAGTTTGAAATACATGAATTGGGTTGAAAAATAAATTTTTTTAGTTGAAGATTCATCATTTTAGTTGAAAATTCACTTTAACTATTACAATTTTTGTGGGAAATTTAGCTTTTTCGATAGAAACATAATCTTTTTAATTAAAAAATTATCTGTTCAGTTGAAAATTCGTTTTTTTTGTTGATAGAAAATTTGTCCTTTGGGTTGAAAAATCCACTATTTAGACAAAATTTCATATTTTTGGTTGAAAATTCATCATTCTGAGTAGAAAATAATTTCTTTGGTTGAAAATTCATTTCTTTTTAGTTGAAAATTTATATTTTCACTTGGAAATAAATTAATTTTGCTTAAAACTCATTTTCTTAAATTTACTTTTCTAACTGCAAATTTAAATATGTATTATATTTTTGGTTTGTAAATTCATCTTTTTTAGTTTATTATTGAATTATTTTGTTGAGAATTCATTTTTTTTTTTGTTGAAAATTGATTGTCTTCACTGAAAATTTAATTATTCTGTTTTCGGCTAAAAAAACATTTTTTTGTTATGAAAAATAATACATTTTTTGAAAATTCTTTTTTTTTTTGTTGAAAATTTATTTTTAAAAGATTTTAACTGTTCTAATTTTGTTTGAAAATTGATGTTTTTTAGATGCAAATTCATAAACTTTGTTGAACATGAGTCTTTTTTGGTAGAAAATTAATTTTTTGGCTTGAAAATTCATAGTTTTAGTTAAAAATGCATTTCTTTGGTTGAAAATTTGTCGTTTTGACTTGAAAACACAACTTAAAAGTATTTTAAATATATTTAGAAAGAAAATTTATTTTGCATTAATATTATTATTCGTATTATAAATATTATGAATAAATTATTTTAATTATCAATAAATATAATTATTTATCATTTAAATTCAGCAACCTTTCCAATTTGAAGAGATGCATTTGCCCACGAATTTTAAATAATGTAAATATTATTGATAAAAGTAGAAAATATGGTCCCAAAAGATTTCAAAAAGATTCGGAAAGATTAAAAAGATTTTAAAAGGTTTCAGAAGATTTAAAAACTTTCGAAGATTTGAGAAAGATTTTCAAAAAATTCATGATTAAGGAAGATTCCAAAGATTTTACAAAGATTCTAAAAATTCGAAAATATTATAAAAGGTTTTAAAATATGTCTGAAAATTTCTGGACAGTTCCAAACATTTCAAAATACTTCAGAGGATTTTAAAGATTTCAAAAGATTAAAAAATATTGAAGGAGAATTCAGAGATTTCACAAAGATTCGAAAAATTTCAAAAATTTCGCATTGATTCGAAAAAATGTCAAGGGTTTTTCAAAGATTTCAAAATTTCACATCGATTCGAAAAGATTCCAAAGATTTCACGAAGATTTAAAACTTCCAAAAGAGTTCAGAATATTTAAAACATTTCAAACATTTGAAGAAACTCACAAAGATTTGAAAATATTTCAATAATTTCAAAAGATTTCCAAACGTTTCAGAATATTTCAGCATAGTTTAAACATTTCAGAAAATTTCAGAAGATTTTAAAAGACTTCTCAAGAATTTTTTGAAGATTTCGAAGATTCCAGGAAGATTAAAAAGATTAAATTATTACAAAGATTCAAAAATAGTTCAAAAGATTTCAAGGATTTTAAAAACGTCAAAAGATTTCAGAAAATTTGTAAAACTCTAAAGGAACTCACAAATTTTTTTAAAGATTTGAATAGATTCAAGGACATTTTCAAACTTTTAAAAAAATTCCAACAAAGTTAAAAAATTTTGAAAGATTGCAAAAAATTTCGAAGATTTCAAAGATTTGACAAATATTCCAAAGATTTTACAAAGGTTTCAAAGATCTTGTAAAGGTCAAAGTTTACAAAGATTGAAAAAGATTTTAAAAGATTTTAAAAGATTTCAAAACATTTAGTAATATGTCAGTTTTAGAAGATTTCAAAGACTGCACAATAGTTTCAGTTTTTAGAAATATTTCAAAGGCTTTAAAGTTACCACAAAGATTTCAAGATTAAAATTTATTTTTCAGATTTCAAAGAAATCTTCAAAGATTTCAAAAGATTTCACAAAGAATCAAAAATATTTCAAACATTTCAAAGGAGTTCAAAAGATTGCAAAAGGTTTCAGGATGTTTGAAAGATTTCAAAAAATATTTTAAAAAATTCACGAATCTTTTAAAGATTTTACAAAGATTTCATTAGTTTCACAAATATTTTCAGGATCGCAAAAAATTTCTAAGATTTCACAAAGATTAAAAAAATTTCCGAAATATTAAAATATTTCAAATGATTGCACAATGATTTTTCGAAGGCTTCTACATCAAATTTCAAGAATAATTATCTCTTCGGTATCCTCAAAAATGCTAAATTTGTGTTAAGGTATTAAAATAATATTTAAGACTTTGAAATATCTGCGACTAAAAATTTCAGTATTTTTTTCAAACTTAATGATTTTTCCAGGTCTTCCAGGACTTGTAGCAACCATGAAGAAAAAAATAAATACATAAATCTGATATCTGCTGATATACTGAAAATAAAATTTTTATTTTTAAGATAAGCTGCTCGCAGCAAGAGTTGGATAAATCGACAAAGCATTCTTAGAAAATTTTCTGCTCAAGGGTTTGTAAATTCTTGTTTTCGTATCTCAGATTTCTTTGAAGAAAAAAGTATTATAATGCTCAAAATACTCAAAATAATAAGAGAAAATTTCTAGAAAAATCAAAATAGTTGAGAAAATATCAGTTGTTGAAAAACAGTCTACCCTAGAATATTTTAGTATGCGTTGAAGAGTGTTCCATAATCTATGAAAATTTACTGCAACAATCAAATTTTCTTTTAAACCATCAGAATGCTGGAAAACGATCTATTCTAGAATCCTCCCGAATTTCAAACAATATTCTACATCATTTTACGATTTGCTAAAATATTTCAAGATTGTGTCGAAATAAATGAGAATGCTCGAACACAGTGATTTCTAGAATATTATAGAAATGTTTAGAATCTTCTAGGAAATTTGGAAATGTTCCAACCTATTTTGAAATAATTTATGATACCATCTGCGAATACGGAGAATGTTTCAGAATTTCAAATATACAATAATTGGTAATAGAAAATTTGATAAAAATGGCAACGTAGAAATCATAACTACTGAAAATAGACTATGACTAACATTTCAAAAAGGTTTATTCATATTAAAGGGTACTTTTTTTTCAAATTGTGTATCTTCACTAAAATTTTTGATTCACATGAAATATTTTATTGTATTATTACATTGACAAACTTTTTAGACCAGGTGCTAACAATTGTGTCAACATTTTTTTTTTGCAAAATAGCATATTCCATTTTAGTGCTGTATTTTCTCAACTTATTTAGATTTTTGAATTTATTTGATTATGGTGAGGGTTTTCACATTCTTTAAGAATTGGCAGCAACATTGAACAAAACATTTTTGAAAATTAGGTGAGTGGCTTTAATTTTTTTTCAAATAAAATTTTTCACTTTTTTCAAAAAATACGAAAGATAAGAAAAAAATTTCTACAAAAAAGTTGTCTCCATTTAACAGATCTACAAACTGTTTTTCCTACTAATTTTCCAGATTTTCTACCGTTCTCGAAATGTATACATATATAAATTCATTAAAGAAAAAGAACATTGCGCGTGTACTTTTTTCGTATTTTGCGTGTTTTGTTAAGAAAATTAAAATTTTTGATTTGAGAAAAATTGGCGTCATTTTGTTAATTTTCAATATTTTGAAAATTTGCCTGTAGATTTCGAAAGAGTGCAAAATTAAAAAAAAACTGTACAGGTTTCTTTAAGAAATTTTTTGGCAACTGTCTGAAAAGTTGTTTGATACCAAAAGGGACCAACACAATAAATCGATTCCTTCATGTTGAAAAAACTACTCGGGAGAACCAATCTGTTTTTTCAATTGGCCCCTAGTTTTAAATGGAATCAGAGAAATGCATTTCTTTGGATCCAAAAATTTTTTGTTTCAGAGTACGCATTTTGGTACGTGTTATTCTTAATTCTTTTGAGTGGCCTGGAATGCTCTTAAATGCTTTTCAATTCTTTCAAATTCTTTACACTTTCTTAAAATCTCCTGATTTTCTCCGAATTTGCTAAATTATCTTGATTTCTTGAATTCGTTCAAATTTCCTGAATTCTTCTGAATTCCCAGAATATTTCTAAATTACCTGAATTCCTTGAATTTCTTGAATTCCCAAAATTATCTAAAATCTCTGACATCTCTAAATTCACCAGTCTCGGAAATATCCGAGTCCTGGAATTCACGGCATATTGTGAATTCTCGGAATTCTTGGAATTTTCTGAATTCTCAGAATTCTGTTGATTCTCAGAATTCTCAGAATTCGCTAAACAATTTTAATTTACAGAATTGATTTCAATTCTTTGAATTTTTTGAATTCACTTAACTCTCTGAATTTAATGAATACTTTGAATTCACGGAATTCTCTCAATTCACCAAAGTCTCTGAAATATCTGAGTCCTAGAATATACAGCATATTCTGAATTCTCAGAATTCTAGGAATTTTCTGAATTCTCAGAATTCTAGGAATTTTCTGAATTCTCAGAATTCTAGGAATTTTCTGAATTCTCAGAATTCTTTTGATTCTCAGAATTCTCTGAACTATTTTAATTCACAGAATTATCTGAATTCTTTGAATTCATTGAAATCCTCAAATTCTCTGAAATCTCTAAATTCGCTAAATGCTTCAAATTATTTCAGTTTTCTGAATTCACTGAACTCTCTGAATTTAAAGAATACTTTGAATTCATGGAATTCTATCAATTCACCATAGCTCTGAAATATCTGAATCTTCTGAATTCTCAGAATTCTCTGAATTCTCAGAATTGTCAGAAATCTCTGAATTCTCAGAATTCCCTAGACTGTCTTAATTCACAGAATTATCTTAATTCACAGAATTATCTTAATTCACAGAATTATCCTAATTCACAGAATTATTTGAATTTCTTGAATTCCTCGCACTCTCTCAAATCTCTTGAATGTCTAAATTCACCGAATGCTCTCAATTCTTTGAATTTTCTGAATTCACTGAACCTTTGGAATTTACAGAATATTTTAAATTCACAGAATTCTCTCAATTCACCAAAGTATCTGAAAGATCTGAGTCCTGGAATTCACAGAATACTCAGAATTCTCTGAATTCTCAGAATTCTCGGAATTTTTTGAATTCCCAGAATTATTTTTGTTCTCAGGATTCTCAGAATTCACTAAACTACTTCATTTCACAGAATTATCTTAATTCACAGAATTATCTGAATTCCTTGAATTCATTGAATTCCTCAAATTCTCTAAAATCTCTGAAATCTCTAAATTCGCTAAATGCTTTCAATTCTTTGAATTTTCTAAATTCACTGAACTCTCTGAATTTGAAGAGTACTTTGAATTCACGGAATTCTATCAATTCACCATAGTATCTGAAATATCTGAATCCTCTGAATTCTCAGAGTTCTCAGAATTCTCTTAATTCTCTTAATTGTCAGAATTCTCAGAATTCTCGGAATTCTCAGAATTATCTAGACTGTCTTAATTCACAGAATCATCTGAATGTCTTGAATTCCTCGAATCCTCTCGAATCCTCTCAAATCTCTGAAAACTCTAAATTCACCAAATGCTCTCAATTCTTTGAATTTTCTGAATTCACTGAACTCTCTGAATTTAAAGAATACTTTGAATTCATGGAATTCTCTCAATTCACCAAAATATCTGAATTATCTGAATCCTGTGAATTCACAGCGTACTCTTAATTCTCAGAATTCTGAGACTTTCCCTTTTTTCTCGGAATTCTCTGAATTCTCTAAATTCTCAGAATGATCTACATTCACAGTGTTATATGGATTCACAGAATCATACAAATTCCTTTATTCTTCTGAATCCAAGCGATTCTCTAAACTCCTTGAAATCTCTGAATTTCTAAACTTCTTTGAATTCCTTGAATTTCTTTATTTCCTTGTATTTACAAAATTCACAGCATTCTATGAATTTCTTGAATCCTTAGAATCCTAGTAATTCTCTAAATTCTTCAGAGTTTCTGAACTCCTCGAATTCTCTGAACTCCTTCAATTATCTGATATCCTCGATTTCTCTGCATTCTTCCAATTCTCTGAATTTCGCGAATTCTCTGAATTTCGCGAATTCTCTGAATTCTTTGAATTCTCGGAATTCTCTGAATTTTCTGAATTCCTTGAATCCTGTAAATTCCCTGAATTCAATGAATAACTTGAATTTAGTGAATAACTATTATTCAGTGAATTCAGGGAATGCAGAGAATTAAGAAAATACGGAGAACTTAGGGAATTTGGTTGATTCAGAGAATCAATTGATTCCTCTAATTCTCTGAGTTCCTTTAATTCTCTGAATTCCCTCAATTCTCTAAATTCCCTTAATTTGATGAACTTCTAATTCTCTTAGTTCCTTGAATTCTCTCAATCCCTTGAATTCTCTTACTTCCTCGAATTCTCTTATTTCCACGAATTCTCTGAATTCCTTTAATTCTCTAAATTTCTTCAATTCTCTGAATTCCTTTCATTTCCTAAATTTCTGCTTTTCTCTGAATCATACGAATTCAAGGAATTCAGATTACTCAGAGAATTTAAAGGAATGCGGAACGCATTTTTGTGAGAAATGGATTTTTCAAATAGTCTGCACGGGGCATATTTTTCTGATGACGGTAAAAGTACATAGACAAAAATTCCCAGAGGTACCGGCTCAGCGATTGAACCCCGGACCTCTAACGTCAAGTCCGACCACCTAACCGCCTGATCCGCCGAGCCACTATTATATTATTATTATTGTTACATTACTCAGATTTTTTATCATTATAAAATTCAGGGAATTTGAAACAATTTCGAATATTTTAATTAAGCTGAACGAATTTAAGATAAAAATGTAATCTTCATTGTTTAAAAATTATTAATCTCCTTTAGTTCAGGATTTAATAATTTTATTGAAAATTCTTCTTTTCTGGTTGAATTCAACTGTTTTTTGTAGAAAATTAAAATCCTTTTTGTTTGAAAATTCAACTAGTTGGTTTAAAATGTTAATAACTGCTTCTTGAAAAATTAATTTTTTGTTTGAAGACTCATTACTCTAGTTGAGAATTCATATTTTGAGGTAGAAAATTAAATTATTTGGCAGATAATGATCTTTTTTGTAGATAATTCTGTTTTGGCATCAAAATTTATCCTTTATATGTTGAAAAATCAACTATTTAGTAGAAAATTGATATATTTTGTTGAAAATTCGTCTTTGTCGTTGAATTCAACTTTTTTTATATGAAGTGACATTTTTTGTCCGTTGAAATGCTGAGAATTCACGTTTTCAGGTTGGAATTTGGTGAAAAAATCAACAATTATATTGAAAATTTAATTATTTTGTTATAAATTCAAATCTTTGGTTGAAAATTTATCTTTTCAATTTGAAAATTTCACTATTTGGTTGAAAATGCAACTGTTTTTGGTTGAAATTTAATCTTTTTTGTTGGAAAATTTGACTATTTGGTCAAAAATTGATCTTAGTATGTTTAAAATTCAACAATTTAGTTTAAAATTCCACTATTTTGTTGAAAATTAGTTTTTTTTTCTATTCAAAATTAAAGTTTTCAAATCAAAATTCAACTGATTTATTTTTTATTCGAATTTTTTTTTTATTAGAAACTTTAATTATTTGGTTGAAAATTCATCTTTTTGGTTGGAAAATTTTTTTTTCACTAAAAATTTTGTCAATTCTATTTTTGATTAAAAATTTATTTCAGCAATTGTATCTTTATGGTTGGAAATTCAAATGTTTCGCTGGAAATTCACGTATTTTGTTGAAAATTTCATTTTGTGTGTGGAAAATTGTCTTTTTCTTTGAAAGTTAATCTTCTTGTTTAAAATTCTTCTTTCCGATTGAAAATTAAAGTGTTCCAGTTAAAAATGTATCATTTGAATTGATAATTCATCTTTTGGTTTGGAAATAAAATTATTTGGTTGAAAGTTAAACTCTTTTGTTAAAAATTATTTTTTTTTTTTGGTTGAAGGTTCGTCCTTTATAAGTTGAAAACTGAAATATCTGGTACTAAATTAATATGTTTTGTCAAATATTTGTCTTTATGGTTGAATTAAACTATTTTTCATTCAAAATAAAAATCTTTTTTTTGGTTGAAATGCTGAGAATTCATATTTTTAAGTTGAAAATTTTAATATTTGGTGAATGAATCAACATTTTTGTTGAAAATTTAATTATTCTGTCACAAAATCAAATCTTTGGTTAAAATTTAATCTTTGTAGGTTGAAAATTCAGCAATTTATTTAAAGATCTAACTATTTTGTTAAGAATTCGTTTTTTTGTTGTTGTTTAAAATTGAAGTTTTTAACTGAGAAATGAACTTATTTATTTTTTATGAAAATGTATCTTTTTTTTTTAGAAATGTTGAATAGTTGGTTGAAAATTCATATCTGTTGTTGAAAATTCACATATTTTGTTAAATATTTAACCATTCTGTTAAAAATTCGTTTTTCTAATAAAATTTTTTCAACTGAGAATTTATCTATTCTATTTTTGATTAAAAATTTATTCCAGCAATTGTATCATTATGGTTGAAAATTAATTTTTTCATCTGAAAATTTAACTTTTCCATTCTTTGTTAATAATTTATATTTTCTAGTTCAAACCTCAACAATTTAAATGAAAATTTATCTTTTCATTGAAAATTCAACTATTTCGTTGAAAATTCATGTATTTTATTAAAAATTCGATTTTTCTGGTAGAAAATTATCTTTTCCTTTGGAAGTTAATCTTCTTGTGTGAAACTTTTTTTCGGTTGAAAATTAAAGTATTCCAGTTACATTTTTATCATTTCAAATGATCCTTCATCTTTTGGGTTTGAAATAAAATTATTTGGTTGAAACTGAAAATGTAACTATTATTCTAGTTGAATATTCCATAATTTTATTTAAAAGTTCATCCCGTTTTTTGAACATTTATTTTTGGACAAAAAAATTAATTATTCAATTTTTTGTTGAAAAATGATCTTTTTTAGTTGAAAATTCGTCTTTCTTGGTAGAAATTAATCTTCTTGGTTGAAAATTATTATTTTTTGTCGAAGATTCAACTATCTCAGATTGAGATTCATCATTTCAGCTAGAAATTTATCTTTCTGGTTAAAAATTTAACTATTCCAGTTAAATATTCACAATTTTATACGAAAATCAATCAATTTCTTTGAAAATGTAGCTATTCTTTCAAAGTTAGTTTTTTTGTTTGAAAGTAATTTTTTCAACTGAAAATTTAACTTATTTAAGTTTTGGTTGACAATTTATCTTTTTCAGTAAAAATTAATTTTTTGTTCAAAAATTCAACTATTTCAGTTGTAGATTCATTGTTTTAGTTGAAAATTCATCAGTTTGGTTGAAAATTAATTTCTTCAACTGAAAATCTGACTATTCAGTTTTTTTGGTGGAAATTGGTTTTTTTCTAGTTCAGAATTTAACAATTTGGACGAATTCATTTTTTTTTTAAATTTAAAATGAAGAAAAAATTAATTTTTCGTTTGCTCAAAGATTCATAATTTTAGTAATGAATTCATAATTTTAGTAATGAATTCATATTTTGGGGTCGAAAATTCAACGATCAGGTATAAAATCAAACAGGTTGGTAGAAAATTATATTTTTTGTTACAAAATGTAACTATTTTGTAGATAATTCGTCTTTTGGCATCAAAGTGTATCTTTTATAACTTGAAAAATCAACTAAATGGTGAAAAATTAATATATTTTGTTAAAAATTTTTCTTTTTTGTTGAATTCAACTTTCTTTGATTCAAAATAAAAATATTTTGGGCAAAAATATCTAAATTTTACATTAATTGTTGAGAATTGGTCTTTTTTGGTTGAAAACTCAACTACTTGGTTTAACAACAACTTTTCAAGAAATTAATTTTTTGTTTGCTTGAAGATTCATAGTTTAAGTTGAGCACTCATATTTTGGGGTCGAAAATTCAACAATCTGGTAGAAAATCAAACTATTTGGTAGAATTTTACATTTGTTGTTAAAAGCTTATATTTTTGGGTTGAAAATTCAACTTTTTTTTTTAGATAATTCGACCTTTGGCATCAAAGTTTCCCCTTTATGAGTCGAAAAAAAATTATCATAACTTCCCTATTCTTTGATAAAATGTATTAATATTGCAGGTCAATCGATTCATCTCGAACCAATGAATCTTTTATATTCTTGCATCAACTTTGAATTATGCTAATGAAAAAAGTTTTAATATGAAAAAAGCGAGTTTTAAAATATTATTGAGTACTAAAAGAATGGAACAAATATTTTTTGAAATCCTTCGATCAGTTTGGAGATATGAGTGTAACCAAAATTGTAACTTACAATCGCATAAAAATCAAAAATTGTTGAGTCATTGTAGCAATAAATTTTCATTGCAGCGACAAAAATGTGAAATCAGAGGATTATTATTCACGTTTGTTAACTCTGGACAAGGTCCTTTTTTCCAAGTAGGTAAATTTTTTTTGCGAGAGTAATAAACATTCCACCACTGCTTTCTGCTTGGCAAATACGTGCTGGTATCGTATATTCTAATTTCACGGTCAGAGGTCTCTGCCGTGGTATTTTTTATTCGGCCAACCGAGAGAGTGTTTCATGAGTCAGTCTTTCAGATCCTCTGGAAATTTTCTCATTTACAAAATAATCACGAATTCGCGCAGTGCAATGTTTAAAACTCTCGTAAACAGCTAGCAGAGCTGACGTAGAACAACGAGCAATCTGTTTCATTTGGTTTCATCAGGTGGAAGCGAATTGCAAACGCGAATTGAAGTAGTGATAAATATTTGGATGGCTTGGTTCAGACAAAAATTCTGCTTTCGAAACGGTGCGCAGAAAATACCCTGATACCCTGGACCTTATATTTTATCTACTGACTAAATAAAAATGAAAGGTAGACGGTTTAGTAATTTTAGAGAAACTAGATTACCAGGGTGTCTACTGTCACGTCCCGTGACGTATATATATGTTAATATATTTATTCATATAATTATATATTTGCATGCTTATACTAATAAGTACTTAATAAATACAGAGCGAATATCGTGCACTGTGTAGTGCAGCTATATATATATATATAGTCAGCACGCTGTACACTGTAAGATATAGCTATATATATGTCCGGCACGAGAGCAGACTAGGTATAGAATATAGACTATAGTAAGAACATTGTAATTCGTAGCGTACACTGTCTAACCATAGACACATAGAGTATAGGGCCCAAAAGCACGTGGAAACTGGAGGACATAGCTATAGATATACTGAAAACATTACAACCCGTATAGTATATCTATATATATACGTGACGTACGCATATACAGGATCATTGCAGCATGCATGAACGTAGCCATAGGCCCTATAAAAAGTGAATGGACCAGCATGGGTCAGTCAAAAAGTTAGAAGTTACAGTTCCGTACAACTCTTCTCTATTTCCTACGGTTTTCCCCGATTCGACTGTCCAGTGTCTAGTGTGTCAAACCGGTATCCTTCGCATGTAGTGTGTGTGCCCTTGTGTCAAGTGCTGTGCACCGGGAAACCCGAATCTGGGATTTCCCATCTTGGATTACTTCGTACCCATTCAACCCTGAATTGGAACCCTTATTGTTTACATCAAGGTGCACAACCCCTTTTTTTCACACCACTACACGGAGACCATCTAGATCAGGGATGACCAACGAGAGGTTCTGACGCTTCTCCTTCCCTCCCGTTTCTTCCCCTTCTCCGAGCGCCTTACCGAGAGTTCTCCTCTTCTCGTTTCGTGTTAACGCAGCTGTTCGCTTTCGGCGTCTTTCGGGGCCGTTCGGCTTCGTCCGCCCAGCAGCCGAGGAGACTCGACCCCTCTGCACACCGCGCTCATCACATGGTCCCAACGAAGGTGGTAAGAGAGGGGATCACGAACTGACAGATTTTTACTCTTTTGCTCTCGCGTTGGACATCCCTGATCTAGATATCATTTGATTCTTCAATCGAATCAATAAACCGGTAAGTTCTAATTTTAATAAATCTAATTTCATTATCTAACTCCTTTTGGGCCATAATACATGAGTCTCCTTTATTTTAAAGGTCCTGGCCAAGGATTAGAGTGTCTACATGCCTTCCTTCAGTTTCTTGTGCTAAAGCCTTAATAAACCATACGTTTCAAGTGTAATTGATTATAATAAATTGTTTAAACTAATCTATATTTATTTATTGGCTACTCTTTTGTCTTCCATGTGCGAGATCTTCGATCTCAACTAAAACGAGGAACCTAATTAAAAAGGAAAGTATTTTACGTTTTCCATGACGTAACACTACTCAAATCCTGGAAAAAAGTTCCCTGACAATTCCAGGTTTTTGTCCAGGTATCCCAAGTTTTTTCCAGGTATAATTTTTCACAGCATGTAGCCATTCAAATATTTCGTATATTTTCAAACAATCGATTCGGATATGTACATATACAGTTTTACGAATCTATTATAAATAATGTTTTTTTTCAGTTTCTAGTAATTCAATTGATATTACAAGATATTCTTAAATATTTCATCACGAACGAATAATTAAATAATACTAAAAACCTACCCGCGTGAAAAAAGTTTGCATGGCTCACGCATGGCAATAAACTTGGAAATATCTGGCTAAAGCATGGGTCATGCATGGCAATACA
>CAKNXH010001699.1:145746-192604 GCA_932178445.1 Andricus quercusramuli | reverse complement strand
AATATATTTTTTCATATGAAATTGCATTTCAATACATTTAATTTTAGTAATGACCTTTAAAACTAATTCCAGAAAAAATGTAAATGTATGTACACATTAATTAATCATATCACAACATAAAAAGTGATAAACAGTTATTTTCAGTGAAACCTTCAAATAATTTTTACTTCATATTTTTCTGAAAATCTAAATTAATAATAACCTTTTAAACTAATTTCATAGAAAAGGAAAATATATGTATATATAATATTGAAAGCAGACTTTAGGTACTTATTTCACAACATCACAAAAAATGTACAAAAATTATACAATTAGAAAATAAAGGTATTTTAAACGTGAATAACTTTTCATTATGAAAATTATAGCTCATATTCAATTACCTAGCCTTCAAGTAAATAATCAATTTATGCACATTCTTAATTCAGGCAAATTAAAATTTAATCTTGATGTTCTCCATAAAATTTTTCTAACTGACTCAAAATTTTCTCAAAATTTTGAAAAATCATTAAAAATGTTAAAATATTGCCTTAAAATTTTAAAAATTCTTTCAGAAATTTTAAGAAAATTTGTTTATTCTCTTGAAACCTTTCAAAAATTCTTTTAGAGCTTCTACAGTTTTCGTTTGAAATATTCAAAAATCTACATTTTGTTTTAAAATATTCCACACTATTTTTCGAAATTTCAAGATATCATTTGAAATGTTTTGAAATCTTTTCGAATTTTTTTTTCAAAGTTCATTTTTCAAAATAACAAATAATTTAAAATTTTCCCGAAAACTTCAAGAAAATTCTTTGTCGTTAATCTTTTTAGAATTTTTAAACCTTCTAATCTTTTAAAATTATTCAATTTTTTTCTGAATTTCTCTTAAATTCTGCAAAACTGAAAAAATTGCCTCAAAATTATTCAGATTCTTCTTTGAGAATTTCATAAAACTTCAGAAATGTTTTAAAATGTTTTTGAATATTCCCTGTAAATTAATTTTTCAAAATAAAAAATCATTTTAATTTTTCTTAGAAACCTAATGATTTTTTTTATTTTCTCAAGACCTGACAACATTTTTAAAACATCTTTATAAGTTTCGATTCTTTTGGAATCGTTTTAGAACTTCTAAATATCTCTTAATCTTACGCAGGTTTATTCTGAAATGATCTGATGCGCCCAAATTGCAAAATTTTGCTCTAGAATCTTTTACACTCTTTTAAACATTTTTAGGAAATTATCATATTTTCCGTTCAGAATTCATATTTTTTACCATGGAAATTTGATTGATTAGTTGAAAGTTAAACTCTTTCGTTAAAAATTAACGTTCTTTTGTTGAAAACTCATCATTTTAATTGCAAATTCATTTCTTTGGTTGAAAAATGAGTTATTTTCTTAAAAATTTGTTTCATGCTTGTTTAAACATTAATTTTGTTTAAACTGGAAATATAATTATTCTAGTTGGATATTCCATAATTTTAGTTGAAAATTTATATTTTCGGTTGAAATTGCAATTATTCCAGTTAAAGAAGATTCATAATTTTTTAGTTGAAAATTCGTGTATTTTGTTAAAAATTGACCTCTTTTGATAGAAGTTAATCTTCTTGTTTGAAAATTCATCTTTTTGAATAGAAATTAATTTTTTAAAATACAAAGTTAACTATGCAATTTTTGACTGAAAATTGATTTTTTGTAGTTCAAAATTAGTAGTTAAAAACTAATTTCTCTTACTTGAAATTCAACTATTCTTATTTTATTTTAAAAATCTATCTTTTTTAGTTGAAAATTCATCTATTTTCTTGAAAATTTGTCTTTTTTGGGAGAAAATTCATCTTCTGCGTTTAAAATTCAACCATTTGGTTAAAAATTGATTGCTTTTATCGAGATAGTTAAAAGATCATTTCTTGGGTTAAAAATTTAACAAGTTTTCTTGTAAAGTCAACTCTTTTTCGAAATTCGTCTTTATGACTAGAAAATTCAACATTTTCTAACTCAACATTAAATACTATTAAAAATAAAAAATTCGATTTTTCGGAAAAACTATACAAAATGAGAAAAAAAAATTTGTAGATCTCTTTTGGGTGCACAATTTTGGTCAAATCATCGTTTGTCTTATCTTGCATAGTTTTACAGCAAAATAGAATTTTTGATTATTTTTTTGTCTGATCCAAATTTGAATTTTGGATTTTCCAAAAAATTCAAAAAGTTGTTATGAAAATTTTTTAGGGTGTTCAAGAAGCAACGTTTTTCTCCTCTTTGGGTTATTCTCATATTGTGCGTTTATCGGCTTGAAATCTTCATTTTCTTTTGTTTTTTGGAATTTTGCAAAGGCTATGACTCCAGTATTTTTTTTATCAGAAAGAGTCATTGAGATATTTTGTTCTTATTTTAGCGTACTACTGATAATTGTACATAACATTCTCAAATCTTCAAAAAAAGTGGACTCCAAAATTTTCAAAATGTGCTTACTTTTCGAATTTTCATCAAAAATAGCTGGTTAACGAGCTCGTTCTTTCTTTGTACGCCATACAAAAGGGTACCAAAGCACAATCCAATCTGATCAATCTTTCGAAAGTTATCGTGCCTACACGATACTACAGACAGACAGACAGACAGACAGACAGACAGACAGACAGACAGACAGACAGACAGACAGACAGACAGACAGACAGACATACAGACATACATACATACATACATACATACAGACAGACAGACAGACAGCCAGACAGACAAACATACAGACAGACAGACAGACATACCACATACATACATACATACATACATACATACATACATACATACATGCATACATGCATGCATACATACATACATACATACATACATACATACATACATACATACATACATACATACATACATACATACAGACATACATACATACATACATACATACATACAGACAAACAGACAGACAGACAGGCAGACAGACAAACGTACAGACAGACATACATACATACATACATACAGACATACATACATACATACATACATACAGACAGACAGACAGAAATACAGACATACAGACATACAGACAGGCAGCCAGACAGACAAACATACAGACAGGCAGACAGACAAACATACAGACAGGCACCTTCGTAAAAATCGTTTTTTTCTGACTCAGGAGGTCTCAAAACGTGGAGATTTTCAACAAAGCAATTGAATTTTCAACTAACAAATGACTTTCATAAAATTCTTAAATCTTCCTCGAAGTAGATTATTTTTTTAACAAAATGACTGCATTTTCAACCAAAAATATAAATATACAACCAAAAAAATTAATTTCCTACCATAGAAGACGCATTATCAACCTAGTAGTTGAATTTTCAACTAGAAAAATATTTTTTTAGCTAAGCTGTGGAATTTTGAACTAATAAAGATTAATTTTGGACAAAATACATACATTTTTAACAAAATCGTTGCATTTTTAACATCGTAGCTCAACTTTTAACGAAATACTTGAATTTTCAAACAAATAATTTTCCTAAAATTTTTATATCATCTACGAAGTATAATAGTTTTTAATTAAATAATTGAATTGTCAAGCAAAAATATGAATTTTGAACCAAGAAGATTAATTTTTTACCGAAAAAGACGCATTTTCAATCAAGCTTTTGAATTTGCGGCTAAGAAAATCAGTTTTTAGACAAATATTTGAATTTCCAACTACGAGAGATAAATCTCCAACCCAAATTTTGTATTGTTACATTTCCAACATGAAAAATCAGTTGTTCATAAAAAAAACGAATTTTCAACGAATTTATCGAGAATAATTAAGTTTTTTATAGAAATTTTAATCTTCTTGGTTTAAAGTTCATCTGTTTGCTTTGGTTGAAAATTTCACTAATTCATTGAAAATTTATCCTTTTTAGGTGATAATTTAATGATTTTTTCGAAAATTAGTCATTTAGGTAGAAAAGTAATCTCATTGGTCAAAACTTTATCTTCATGGTTAAAAAATCATTTCTTTAGTTGGAAATTTAACTGTTTTGTTAAAAATTTAATATACGAACTGAAAATTTAACTTTTCTATTTCTCTTTTATCTTGAAAATTAATTTCCTTGAGTAAACATTTATTTTTCTAACTAAAAAATTAACTACTATGTTTTTGGTTCAAATGGTTTCTTGTTTTTAGGTGAAAATTTATGTATTTTATTGAAAATTTGTCTTTTTTAATTGGAAATCAGTCTTTTGGGCTGACAATTCATCTGTTTGTTTAAAAATCCATTTTTTTGTTGAAGATTCATCATTTTAGTTACAAATTAATTTTCTTGGTTAAAATTGTATTTTTCTAAATGAACATTTAACTATTCTGTTTTTAGTTCAATTTTTTTTTTTAAGTGAAAGTTCATGTACAAAACATATTCTATTTTTAAAGACAAAATTATTCTTTTGAGTTGAAAAATGAACTATTTGGTTAAAAATTAATTTTTTTTGGTTGAAGATTCGCCGGTTTGGTTCAAAATTAATTTCCTTGGTTAAAAATTCATTTTTCTAACTGAAAAATTAACTATTCTGCTTTTTGCTAAATTGTTTCCTTGCTTTCAGGTGAAAATTCAAGTATTTTTTGAAAATTTGTCTTTTTTATTCAAAAGGACTCTTTTTGGTTGAAAATTCAACTGTTTGGTTAAAAATTCATTTCTTTGGTTGAAAATGTATTATTTTAGTTAAAAATTCATTCATTTAACTGAAAATTGAACTATTTCATTTTTTGTGAAAAATTGATCTTTCTTGATAGAAAAAGTTTAGTTTAAAATTAAAATATTTCTTTGAAAATTCGTTTGATTTGATTGTAAATTAATTTTTTACTGAAAATTTATAACCTACTATTTTTGGCTAAAACTGTATATTTTTCAGTTGGAAATTTTTGTGGTTGAAGACTCATAATTTTAGTATATTGCAAAATAATGCACAAATTTTATTTTTCATGATTACTTTAATATTGCTTCCTGATTTTGCACTTATTTTTATTCTCAGCTAACTTGAAAAATGTATAATTTCATTAGATTTATATTATTACAATTCATAATAAGGATTGATATTGAAACAAATGTATTCTCATCCTCTTGTTTTTATCATTAAGAAAAAGTGCACATCCTTTACAAAAACAATGTTGTTAATTAACATTGTATTGAACCTTTGTGCCGTTATTCTATAAATTTCATTTCTTTATTTGGAATCTCATTTTTTACGATTCATACAAAAAATACGTATCCTATTGAAAAATAATAAATGACAAATATATAGATCTTTTTTGGATGAACAACTTTTGTTTATTTATTTTTTCCGTGCCTTGAGTTGTTTTTCCAAAAATTAAATCTTTTTATTGTTGATGGTATTTTTCACGATTAAAAAAACTAAGTGTCCTATCAAAAAATGAATTATAACCAATTTTTAAATATTTTTGGGTGAACAACTTTTTTTTATTAATTTTTTTCATACCATGTGTTGTTTTTCCAATTTCCAAAGTATTTTTTTATACAAATATTTGAAATACCTGTAATTTGCGATTTTGACAACAGCATTCAGGGGTTCCTTTATCCGATAATAGACGACTGCATCCACGCTGACAGTTACGGAATCCTTAGTGAGGACCTCTTGAGGTGGAACGTCGAATGATACGGTCCTTAAGTCCACAATGATACAATTATCCACACAAGGTAGCAGGAAAAAGCTTCCTGCATAAGAAGCCACTTTAATTTTCACCGAATAATTCTGTCATTTTTCTCTACTCTAAATTTAATTCTCACATATTAAAATTAGATTCAAGGAAAAAAGAGTTATCTTTCAGGCCTCGAACTCATTTGAGAAATTGAAAATAGGGTCAGTAAAAGCATAAAATTTGAAAGATTGTACAAAATAGCATCATGCAATTTTTTGAATGGTAAATCGAAGTTTTAACTATTTTTTAAATGTGGTATACAGTACCGTCGGAAATTATCTACACGGGCGGCGCAAGCTATGCTAGACATCACTGATGACTTTGAAAGACGATGATGGGGTCGGAAATAAATTGAGAGGTCTATAATTCACAGGGGAAAATCCCTGAAATCTTGTCTTGAACTAAGGACAATAAAATTTGAAAAATCTTCACGGGTTCTTAAAATATGCCTTGAAATGTCCAAGCGTGACTGTGCCGAGTTTTGGTCGGTGATCACCGCTTTCGACTGGAACTCGACGCAGACACTCTTGAACATTTTTAACGATATCTCAGGAACCACTTAATATTTTTTTAATAAGTTTGGCTTATATTGAAGAAGATATTTGAGCGCTTGCTTTCCGTAATTTTTATATATTTACTAAAAATTTATCAGATAATGACACGAGTTGGAGTTGAGGTGCAGAATTCAAGAAATTCTTAGATTTTGTTAAAAAACTTCTCATGTGATAATTTATTTTGCAAAAACCAGAAATGTCTCCACGAGGGGTCATTCGATGTGGAATTTCACAAGCTTTCTAAATATATATTTTTTAAATTTCTTTTTTCATTTCCCACTCAGTTATGGCAATTAAAAGTCATCAGTTATTTTCAATTTAGCTTGCGCTACCCGTGTAGATGATTTCCGATGGTACTGAAAAAGATACATGTCCCATTCGATCGCCTGAATATTTTCGGATCTTTCAAAAAACCCTAAAAAGCTTTTGAATCTGTTAAAATCCTTTAAGAAGTTCTGAGATCTTTTGAGAGTATCTAAAAATTCATTTTAAGAACTATTCAATATGGAAATTTCTAAAATCACTGGAAGTCCTTAGAAGATTCTTGAAATTTAATTTAATTCAATTTATTCCCTAAATTTCACTAGATATCAGAAATAAAATCTCTGCAAAAAGAAAAAATTATATGAAAATGAAATCTTCCAAATTTCATTAATATCCTGAATACCTTTCCAAAATCATTAGAAATCGTCTCAAATTTTATGACATTCTTTCAAAACCCTTGAAAACTTTGATATCTCGTTCAATTTATTGGAATCTTTTAAAATACACTAAACTCTTCAAAATTATTTGATATCCATTGGAATTGATCAAAATCTTTTAATCTCGTGAAATTTGTAATTTTTTTTAAAATTCCTGCGAAAATGATGAAATCCTCGATATCTCGTAAAATCTCATAAAATCTGATAAAACCCCTTGAAATCCATTATCTTGAAATCCTCTGAAATCCCTGGGAAATCCTTCAACTTTTTTAAATCTTTTGAAATCTATAATAATTACTTAAAATTGTGACAATTTCTTGAAATCTTCGAAATCTTCTGAAATCTTACAAAATCATTTGAAATTTTTTCATGTATAGAAATTTTCTTCAATTCTATAAATTTCTGTGAATTATCATGAAATTTCTTGGTGTCTTTTACAGTAAACTATTCTTCAAAATCGTTCCAAAATTTCGGAAAATCCTTCAAATCTTATAAAATCAATAAAAATGTTTTGAAAATCTCAGAAGTTTCTCAAAAACACATTCTATTTCATTCACTTCCTCAATTTCTCTATAATTTTTTAAAGAATTTTTCTAAGATTTGTAGAAATCTTCGAAATCCTATAGAATCTTTTCGAATCCTTGAAATCATATAAAATCCTTGAAAACCCCTCGAAATCTTCGAAATCTCAGAAAATTTTCGAAAAATCCCTTCGAAAGTGTTGAAAATCTTTGAAATCATAGAAATCCCTTCAAATTTTTTAAAAATTTATAAAATATTGAAATCTTTGGAAATTTTGATTTTTGAGATGGCGGATATGTTATGTAGCTTAGCCAATATAGTGAAGAAGATCAAAAATATGTAACCGGTTCAAAAAAAATGGGTCTCGTAGCTAATATTAAATTTCCGAAAAAACGCGTGATTTTGGGTCGCTGAATCCGAATTTGAAGGTGAAATTATCAATTTCAAAATGCCTGACCTAAAATAGCGGGTCGAAAATGAAAAATATATACAATATTTTTACTTTTTTGACAAGATGATGACTGAGGGGATTTTTCGGGTCGCTGAATCTGAATTTGAATTTAAAATTACTGAATAAAAATGGCGAACTCAAAATTTGAAAAATGTATAATACTCAGACTTTTTTGACAAGATGTTGCCTAAAGGGATTTTTCGGGTCGCTGAATCTGAATTTGAAGTGAATATTTCTATATTGTAAATGGCGAACTGAAATTCAAAAACTATATAATACTATGACTTTTTAAAGAAGATGTTCACTGAAGTGTGTTTTGGGTCGCTGAATCCGAATTTGGAGACAAAATTCCAAAATTTGAAATGGCGGACCCAAAATTAAAAAAAATACAATACACGGATTTTTTCGAAAAAAGGCTGACTAAAAGTCTTTTTTTGGGTCGCTGATTCTGAATTTGAAGTCCAAATTTTTTAATTCAAAATGGCAAAATAAAATTCAAAGAATTTACAATACTCGGACCCTCTGGAGAAGATGCTCACTAAGAGGGTTTTTTGGGTCACTGAATCCAAATTTATAGTGAAAATTGCTTAATTAAAAATGATTCACCCAAAATTACGGTATATATTGCGAAAGTACTCTGGATGTTTATAATCATGTGTTTGTGTGTGTGAGGGTGACAGAGATTTTCCTGGATATTTTAAGCTGAAGTTCCCTTGAGACCTATTAGTGAATGCAAATATATTAGTGGCGACTTAATTACTCTATCTATATTTATATATTAGATTTCAGCATACTGAAACTCTCAAAATATCAAAATCGATTTTTTAGCGACTAGACCCCTTTTTTCGGAGTCCGACTCATATGTTTAAAGGCAGCAAAGTGAAAGAGTAGTTGCGTTAGCAAGTGCTTTTTCCCCGGAGGAGATGCAGGAGCAAGGAAGGAAAAAGATGGGAAGTAGGGTGGGGAATGAGAATAAGGAGAGGGTGTGGGATAAAAATTAGGGGGCTGGGAGAGGAAGTGCAGGGAAGTAGGTGTTAATGAGAGAAGCATCGTTGTGGAGGGAATTGGGTCAGTGGGTATGTAGGGAAAGGGAAGGGGAATGGAAGTTAATGATAGAAAGTAATGGAGGGAGTGGTTTGGAGGTGAAGTAGGCCAGAAAATGGGATCAGAAGTAGTAGAGGGCAGGAAAGAATCATGGGGAAAGTAGGAGAGGTGAGTGATAGGGATGGGAGTAGGGGAGGTAGTGGTATGGAGGAGAAGTAGGAGAATGGGTTAAACAGTGAGGGAAAAGAGAGGAAGCAGAAAAGGTGTTTAAGCTATTATAGGGAAGTGGAAGGAACGATACGTAGGAGTGGACAGATAGGGTGGAGAGGGAAGGTTTGTGAGGGGTGGGGAAGTAGAGACGGGAAGTAGAGTGATGGTCAAGTAGGGGTGGAGTGAAAGGGATTTGTAGAAATGTAGCAGGGAGGAGCGAAAGGATGCAGGAGGAAAGTAAGGAAGAAGAAGTAAGGTAGAAGAAGTAGGATAGGAGAAGAGGGGTAGAAGAAGTAGGGGAGAAGTGAGGAAGTGAGAGAGACGATAAATATGGTAAGTAAAGTAGAGTAGCAAGAGTAGAGGTGGATGGGTGAGGAGAAAGAAGTACCTGGAAAGAAGTGGGGTGATGTAAAGATGGGATCGAATAAGATAGGCTCATTAGGTCACGAAATCTTCTTCAGTAGGCGCATTGCGCCTAGAAACTCAGGCGTAGGGTGTAGTGGAGGTAGTGGTATGGAGGAGAAGTAGGAGAGTAGGTCAAATAGTGAGGGAAAAGAGAGGAAGTAGAAAAGGTGTGTAAGGAATTGTAGGAAAGTGATCGGGAATTAGAAGCAGGCAGGCTGATTGAAGAGGGAAGGTATGTGAGTGGCTGAGAAGTAGAAGAGGGGAGTAGAATTATTGTCAAGTAGAGATTGTATCAAAGTAGCAGGAAGGGGAGAAAGGATGCAGAAGGAAAGTAAGGAAGGAGAAGCAGGGTAGAAGGAGTAGGGTAGGAGAAGTAGGGGAGAAGTAAGGAAGTGAGAGAGACGATAAATATGGTAGGCGACGTAGAGTGGGAAGAGTAGAGGTGGATAAGTGAGGAGAAAGAAGTAGCTGGAGAGAAGTGGGATGATGTTAAAATAGGATCGGATCAGGTAGGATTATTAGGTTACCAAATCTCTTTTAGTAGGCGCATGACGCCTTGGAAAGTAGAGGTAGGAAGTAGGGGAGTTAGTGGTATTGAGGAGAAGTAGAAGAGTGGGTCAGTGAGGGAGAAGGAAGGAAGTAGAGAAGGTGTGTAAGGGATTGCAGGAAAGTGAAGGGAACGGAAATTAGGAGAAGGCAGGATGGGTGAAGGGGGGAGGTATGTGAGTGTTTGAGAAGTAGAAGAGGGTAGTAGAATTATGGCTAAGCAGGGGCGGAGTGGAAGGGATTGTAGGGAAATGAACGGGAGGGGAGAAAGGGAAGAGAAAGGAAAGTAAGGATAGAGAAGTAGGGTAGGAGAAGTGGGGGAGATTCAAGGAAGTGAAAGAGAGGATGAATATGGTAGGTGAAGTACAGTAGGAAGTGTAGGGGTGGATAAGTGAGGAGAATGAATCAACAGGAGAGAAGTGGGGTGATGTTAAGATAGGATCGGATCAGGTGGGCTTATAAGGTTACCAAATCTCTTTAAGTAGGCGCATGGCGCCTAGAAAAGTAGGCGTAGGAAGTAGGGGAGTTAGTGTTTGTGGAGGAGAAGTAGAAGAGTGGGTCAGTGAGGGAAAAGGAAGAAAGTAGAGAAGGTGTGTAAGGGATTGTAGGAAAGTGAAGGGAGCGGGAATTATAAGTAAGCAGGGTGGGTGAAGAGGGGCGGTATGTGAGTGTTTGAGAAGTAGAAGAGGGTAGTAGAATTATGGTCAAGTAGGGGCAGAGTGGAAGGGATTGTAGGGAAATAGACGGGAGGGGAGAAAGGGAAGGGAAAGGAAAGTAAGGAAGGAGGAGTAGGGTTGAAAAGTAGGGGTGGATAAGTGAGGAAGTGAAAGAGAGAAGAAATATGACAGGTGAAGTAGAGTAGAAAGGGAGGGAGAGAAGTGAGGGGAGGGAAGTAAGGAGGGGGGAGTGAAAGGGTGATGTTAAGATAGGATCGGATAGACTTATCAGATTACGAAATCTTTTCTTGTAGGCGCATGACGCCTACTTTGACTAATTTGTTTAGAATACTAAAAAGAATAGTTGCATCGTTAAAAAGATTGTGAAAGAGTGTCAATAGTGTCATGAGACCAAAGCCTGTGTTATGGAGAATAGCTGAATTTGATAAGAATTCTTTCAGGCGTTAGAAATGTTTAATAAATATTACATAGGATTAACTCAGAAGGTAGTTTTTGTTCCACTAATTACCTGGTCCTCGAGCACCATCCTTTAAACGACCCATTCTAAATACCACAGCTCGCTCGTATTCTTGTACAACTTTGAAAGTGAAACAGAGCGAAAACGGAAGGGTGATTAAGACTAGTAGAAAGGAACCCAAGATGGCTAGCAACTCAATGCATTTAGTCATTGCGCTCACTTCTTCGCTTCCAGCGAACCATTTACTTGCAGCTGGTTCTTCTACGAGAGTAGAAAAAGGCGAAATTAAATTAAGGTTTAAAATACTAATTTATATTTTAATTAAATCCATTCAACTAAGATTAAGAGATACAAAGAATGAATTAACTCGACTGCAGGATAAAAGTAAAAGTAAGGATTGGAAGAACAAAAGAGATCCTTGTTTATTTAAGGAGGAGCTGATTTTCTGCATTAACTTCTTAAGATGTTCAGTAATTGTACGACCGGAGTATGAATATCTTAAAAAATGGATATAATTTTTTTATAAAAACTTTTACTAAAATATACTCAAAAAGGCTGTAATCCTCACTATAACCATCTTTATTATACTATTTTCATTATTTTATTATCAGTACTAACTTCTGCGTAGTCAATTTTTTTTAACCAAGAAATATTTCAAACCAAATAGTTAAATTTTCAGAAAAAGAATTAATTGTTAACAAAACGAAACGAATTTCCAACAACTTGACCTTTCGCTCCCTTCCCCACTTCTTCCTCATATAATTTCCCATCTCCTTGTTGATCCTACTTTCCTTCCATAGCCCTCACATCCTCTTTTCTATTAAACCTCATTTCTAATGTTTCCCCTACTTCCCCTAACCTACACACACCCATCTTGCTTCCCATTCCCTAAATTCCCCTTATTTCCCTTAATTCCTCTCATATAATTTTCTCTCATTTTCCCTACGCCCCTCATTTCTCATTCTCCCCCTCTCTCAATTTCTCCTGATTTACCCTACTTCAGTACTTACGCTCATTCCCCCCACTCTCTCTACTACCTCTCCCCTCATCGCCTCTACTCATACCTTGCTACACAACAATTTCCTCGCATTTCCCTACTTCAGTACTTTTTCACATTCCCACCAATTTCGCTACTACACTCTTCTCATATACTACTTATTTCTGATACTCTCCTCATGTCCTCCTCATGTCTCCCCCTCCATAAGTTTTTCCGCATTTACACTGCCTCAGTATTTCCACTCATTCCTCCTACTCTCCATACTACCTCTCCCTTTATTGCCTCTTCTTCTTCCTTGCCACATTCCATTTCCACTACCATCACTTTGCTTATCACTACTTCTACCCCTCAATTCCCCTGCTTACGCTTCCCCAATTTTCTCGCACTTCCGGACTTGAATACATCCTCTTATTCTCCCTACTTCTCCTACTACACTCTCCTCGTTTACTACTCACTTTTACTCTTTTCCTTATTCCTCATACTCCCTCACGGCCAATATTTCACATTTAACGCACTTCAGTAACTTAAATCATTTCCTCTACTCCGCCTACTATCCCTTCCCTTATATCCTTTTCCTTTACTTTCCGAAACCCCGTTTTCCTACTATCACTCTCGTCACCCCTTTTCTAACCCCTAACTTCTCCTAATTCCCCCACATTTCCTCTACTCTAAAACTTTTTTCCATTCCCTCTAATTTCTCTACTACACACTGCTCATTTACTAATTTCTATTACTCCCCTCATTTCCCATACTTTTCGTCCCACAATTTCTTCGCATTATCTCTACATCGGTATTTTCGCTAATTTCTCCTACTATTCTCTTCACTATCCCTCACCTTATCGCCTCTCTTCCTACCTTCCCAAACCTCATTTCCTCTACTACCACTCTCCTCAACCCTCATCCTATGCCCTCACTTACCCTACCCTCCTCCACTAATTTTCTCGTATTTTCCTTACTACATCACTTCCCCTCATTTCTCCAACTTTTTCTACTACACCTTCGCTTATCGCCTCTCCTAGTATTACTGACTTATTTTTTCTACCTCTACTCTCCTTGAACTTTCGCCTACTTCCTCATTTCCCCTAGGTCTCCTCCTTTAATTTTTTCCACATTTCCCCTTCTTTCTCTATCACCTATATTCTTATCACTCTTCTCAACCCTTCTCCCAATCCCCATTTGCCCTTCTTTCCCTTCTTTCACTTCTATAAACTTCCGTAACTTCCCCTATTATAATTTGCCATTAATCTCTCTCTCCTCACTTACCCTAACTTACCCGTATCACATTCCCCTCACTTCCCCTTTCCGTAATTTACCCTACTCAACTCTCTAATTATGTCACCTTATTACCACGCCTCCCTCATTTCCACCTCTAACTTCCCCTCCTTTCATATCCTTAGAAAAAAGTACTGATGTATTGAAGAAGTATTGATGGTTGTATAAAATTTCATTTATATTTTGTATTCAAAAATAGGAATGGGTGCCAAGGAGGTTTAATTTTGAACTATTTTGAGTTTTGCTTTTGGATCAATGTGGCTGAAAAATGCAAATTATTTGGCTCACGTTTGAAGATTGGATGTGTACACAATGTGGCGATATAGAAGCTTCCTGTTGACTTATATCAAAGGATACACATAGCTAAATAACTTAGGGTCTCACTGAACTCAACGAAGCACTCGATTCCACCGCTGTCGGTTTTCACACATCCGTAATGTACCATTCCCTCCTGTCGTCAAACTTCTTTCCGTCTTTGTTCTCCTTCCCTTTGATCCACCTAATGTTTCACCCTACCGGATTCCAGCTTCTCTCTTTCTCTCTCTCCCTTTGACTCTTTGGCGAAAGACACCTATTGAGCGAAAATAATACTCATTGTAGTGTCTTCTTTCACACCAGGGTGCCCCAAATAAAAAACAAATTTAGTTTTCATCACTCACCACCTACTTAATCATTTTGCAGTTAAGGAAAGAAAAATTCTCTAGTTTTTACACGTACAAATAAAAATATGGCCAGAGTATCCACAAGACGTATTTTACAGTTTCGGTTTTAGCCTTGTTAGTTTTTCATTTTCCCGGTCTGGGATTTGTACTTCTTTTTGAAATTTTCATCTCCTAACGAAGAATTTTAATTCCTTCGAAAAATTCTCTGTTCTGTGCAAAAATTATAGACCTTTTCGAAAATTCCCTGTTTTCAATCACAATCATAATTTTTTGCGGAATTTCCCCCTCCCAAGTCAAAATTGTATTTCTTTTGCAGTATTCTCTGTTCCAAGTAAGAATATAAACTCTTCTCGAAAATTTCCTCTTTGGACTTAAAATTGTCATTCTTTTAAAAAAATCGCTCTTCCTTCCAGAATCCTAATTCATTTCAAAATTCCCCATTCTAAATCAAAATTGTAATTATTTTGGAAAATTTACTGTACCAAGTAAGAATTTTACTTCATCTCAAAATTTTTTTTCTTACAATACAGAATTAGAATTCTTTAGGAATGTTCCATATTTTTTTCGGAAATTCTTTGATTCCATTCAGAATTATAATTTCAAAGATTTCCTGAACTAATTTAATAAGATTATTCTGTTTCAAAATTCTCTGTTTCGAATCAGAATCATGATAATTTTCTAAAATTCCTTGCTCCGAATCAAAATTATATATTTTTTTTTCAACAACTCTCTGTTCAAAACTAGAATTTATTGGAAAAATCTCCAGTTTCAGGTCGAAGTTGTAATCTTTTTCGAAAATTTCCTGTTCAAGTCAGAATTATAATTCTTCAAAAAAATGTCTTGTTCCAGATATGAATAATTTTTTTTAATCCTCTGATCTACTATAGAATGAGGTATAGAATTACTTAAAAAAATTCCCTGAACTAACTCAAAATTAACATTCTTCAAAGCTTCAATTCAAATTCAAATTTTTAAAATTCAAATTAATTCAAAATTATCATTCTTTGAAAATTCTGTTCGAAAGTAGGATCATAATTCTTCTCTTCAAAAATAGTCAGTTCCAAGTCAAAATTGCAATCATTTTGCAAAATAATTCACTATTGCAAACAGAAATTTCACTTCGTCTCGAAATTTTCCTCATTCAATCTAGAATTATAATTCTTCAGGAAAATTCCTTTTGTTCGAGATCTGAATTATAATTTTTTGTCAAAAATTTTCTGATCCAATTCATAATTGCATATAACTTCTGAAAATTCTCTGGGACAATTGGAAATTATCATTCTCCTAAAAAATTCAGATCTGAATTATAATTCTTGTCAAAAATTCTCTCACCCAATAAGGAATTACAAAGGAATAATATTACTTCCAGAAATTTCCTGAAATCAAAATTATCCTTCGTTTGAAGAAATTTCCTGTTATAAATCAGAATCGTAATTCATATAATGAATTCACAGTTTAAAGGGAAATTTTAATTTTTTGGAAAACTCACTGTTCCAGCTGAAAATTGTAATTCTTTTCCAAAATTCTCTCTTCCTGTCCAGAAGCATGATTTATTTTAAAAAAATCCCTTTCCAAGTCACTGTTGCAATTCAGAATTAATTTTGCTTTCGAATTTCCTGTTCTGAACCAAATTTGTAATTTTTTTTCAAAATTTACTGTTTCAAGTAGGAATGATAATTCTTCTTAAAAATTACCCGTTTAGAATAAAGAATGTCATTAATTTGGAAAATTCGCTATGAAAGAAATATAATTTTTTCCACAATTTCCACTCCTGAGTCAGAATTATTATTCTTTAAAAAAAATCCTTGTTCCAGATCTAAATAATAATTTTTTTCGAAAATGATCTCATCTGTTTACTACAATAGAATATTGCTTTGGGAAAATTTCCAACTGTAACTCAAAATTATTATTCGTGTCGAAAATTTCCTATTCAAAAGCCAAAAATTGAATTTTATTGAAAAACTCACTGTTCTAATTCCGAATTCTAATTCTTCTCAAAAGTTTCTGGTTCCATTTTAGAATTCTAATTTATTTCGGAAATTCCGAGTATCAACTCAAAATTACCATTCATTTCCAAAATTCCCTCTTCCAAATTGGAATTTTAATTCTTTTCGACAATTCCCGGATCCAAGTGAAAAGTGTAATTCTCTCGGAAATTTCACTCTTCCAAGTCAGAATTATAATTCTCCTCGGAAATATCGGCTTCCAAATAAGAATTAAAATTTATTTGGGAAATTCCCTATACAAACTCAAAATTATCATTCCTTTCGAAAATTCCCTGTTTCAAGTTGGAATCCATTGGAAAATTCACTTTTCCAAGTCAGATTTATAATTTTTCTCAAAAATGTCCTCTTTGAAGTGAAAATAAATTTTTTTTCAGAAAATTCACTATTCACGGTCAGAATTATAATTCTTTTGGAAAACATTTCTTCCAAATTCAGGATTACAGATATCTATTGCAAAATTTCCTGTTCCAAATCATAATTACAGTTTTAATATTTTTATTTGCAAACATAAATCTCTTTTTCTTATTATAAAAATAAAAATATTGACAATTCAAGATAAATATTAATTCACAAGTATTATTGTGCATTAAATTTCAAAATTTCGAAGAAAAAAAAATTCCTGGTTTTCTCTCGTCGAACAAAATTTCCAGACTTTTCCCGGTTTATCCGGTCAGGGAGACACCCTGATGGCGTTAAAAATAAAAATTTCATTTGATTGATTTTGTTATTTAATTTGTTTTTTATCTGGAGCGCCCCATTTCACATGCTATTTTTGAATCTTGGAATAAAAGGAAGACTTTTGAGAGAGAAGCTTTACTGAGTGAATTGAAAAAACACCTTAAAATAGAAATCGTCGCTGCCTTCAATCCCTCCAGGCAAAGAGAAATGTGGGATGTTGAGAAATGGGAGAAAATAGGGAGTAAGTAGGGTAGGAAGAAATCTCGCCAAGTCATCGCAGCAAAAGGCGACACTCGATGTCAGGAGAGAAGCGAAGTAAACACATTTTGCTCGCGCTTCCTCGATTTTCTTTAAAGTACTTTGTGGAATATATCGTCGCCATATCACTCACTTATCTGAAACACTTTTCAAAAATACATTTTTTTCACTATTTGCAAGCATGGGAATTTTCGGATGACTGTAAAAAATCGAAAAATAAAATAACCAACACTGTAAAATTCCCAAATTGAAAAATTCCTTGATAATGAAATTCCCGGATAATCAAATTGCCGATTATTAATATTTTTGAATTATAAAATTTCCAAACAGTTTGAAATATTACTGAATTTGAAAATTTTTTAATTCGGGACTTTTTTAGTCCAGTTATTTCATAATTTGAACGAGAATTTGTTAAATTATTGTTATTTTGAATTTGAACAAAAATTTTAGAAATTTTAATCATTGAACATAATTTTTTTGATAAAAATATTTTATTATTGTACTTCTCATAAATGAATAATATTCAATAACAAAATTTTGGTTCTTCAAATTTGGGAATTTCCTAGATCGGATATTTGATAATTTGGCAATTTTCTGACAGGAATTTTATTTTCCGGAAATTTTAAAATGCGGTCATATTATAAACTGTCGGGAATTTTATTTTTGGGAAATTTGACAGCGTTCAAAAAATACTTTAAGCTATTTAAGAAAAATTTCCACCCAAATGTGTTTTCATGAAAATAATTTAATTTGCAACCAAAAAACATTTGTTTTCTGTCAAAAGAGATGAATCTTCAATGGAAAAGTTGAGTTTTCAAGCTTAATCAAACGTACAAAAACAAATGGTTAACCAAATAGTATAATTCGCAAAAAAAAAACATTTAGGAAAAACCGTTGCATTTTCGAGAAAATTTTTTTTTCCAATTTTGAATAAAAATGGTTGAATGCAACCAAAAAAGACGAATTTTCGAACAAATGGTTAAATCTTCAACCGAAATAGATTACACTTCAATTAAATAGTTGATTTTTCTACCAAAATAATAGAATTTCACCAACAAAAAGAAGACTTTTTAAGTCAAAAATGGAATAGTTGAATTTTTGGTTCAAAAAATTTATTTTTGACAAAATGTAATTAATTTCCGAGAAAATAGTTAAATTTTCAACCAACGAAATAGACCTTCAACTAATAAAATGATTTTTTAAGAAAAATGTCCAACTTTCAACCAAATAGTTGAATTTCAAACAATTAAAAAAATTATTTTCATATCAAACGGTTGTATTTACAACTAAATAGTTAAAGCAAAATGCATAAATTTTCAACGAAATAATTGACTCTTTAACCGAATAGTTGCATTTTCCAAGAAAAAAGTAAACTTCAATCATAAACAGTTGCACTTTTCACCAAATAGTTGAATTTTCAACCTACGAAGACAAATTTTCAACCAAATGTTCGAATTCTCAAAAAAAAAAAATAATAATTTTGAAACATTCAGTTGCACTTTTAATCAAAACAGATGACATTTCACCCAAAGGAGATGAATTTCCAAACAAGATTTTTCATTCGAAAGAGAAAAAAAATGTCAACAAATTTATTGAATTTTAAAAAGAGAATTACTATTCTTCAACAAAAAAAAATCAATTTTGAACCAAAAATGGAATATTTAAATTCTCAGTTGGAAGCTTCGATTTTTAATAGAAAAATAATAAATTTTCAACAAAATAGTTCAATTAAAAGAAAGAGATGGATCTTCAACTGAAAAATGTATTTGTAACAAAATAGTTTAACTTTCAAACAAGTCGTTGAAATTTCTATCAAGTAGATTGATTTTCTGAAATAAAAAAAATAAAATTTACAACAAAATACATTAATTCTAAAATCAATTCTTAAGTTTTCAACTAAACACTATACATTTTCAACAAAAAATGGAATTTGCAAATTTGCAGTTCAAAAAATTGATCTTGAACAAACAAATAATTAATTTTCAACAAGATGGTTTAATTGTTAACAAAGAAATATGGATTTTCAATGAATAGAATGAACTTATAAACCAAAATAGTTGTATTTCTTACCCAAAAATTTAAATTTTCCACAAGACGTAATTCTCAACCAAATAATTGAATTTTCATCTAAAAACTATCAGCTTTCAACACAAAATGGAATTCTCAACAAAATAGATAAATTTTCAATGCAAGAGATAGATTTTCAGCTAATAAAATGAATTTTCAAAAAATCAGCTTAACTTTTAATTACCTTGTTGATCTTTTAAACAAAAAAGATGAATTTAAGAAAAATACATTAATTTTCATCCAGAAGGTTTAATTTTAAACTTAAGATAATCAATTTTCATTCAAAAATAGAATAGTTTAATTTTGAGTTGAAAAAACAACAATCTATAAACAAAAAAGGAAACAATTTCAAACAGCATGTTTAAATATTCAAACAATTAGACGAATTTTTAACAAAGTTCAACTTTCGATCGAGAATTGGAATTTTCAACCCAAAAAGATGAAAACTCAGGAAAAAATTTATTAGTTGAATTTTCAACTAAAAACTGTCGATTTTCAATCAAAAATTGAATAGGTTAATTTCAAGATCAAAAAATTAAGCTTCAACCAAAAAAACAACAAAATAGTGAAATTTCAGATCAATTAAATGAATTTTTAACAATGTAGTTCAAATCTTATACAAATAGTTGAATTTGCTACCAAAAAAATATAATTTTTAACCTGAAAAGACGAATTTTGTAAGCCAAAAAGACAATTTTCAAATTTTTACCTGAATATTACGAAATTTTTATAAAGTTACGAAAATGTAACGGAATTTTTGTAAAGTTACCTAAAATTTAAAAAAAAAAGTTGTATTTTTATGCTATTTTCCGATACAATGAATGGAAAATTCCGTACTTGTAACTGAAAATTACGAAATTTGTAACTGAATTTTGCTAAATATGGCAAAGTTCAAATTCGGGGATTTTGAAAATTCTTCTTTTAATGTTGCGGACATTTTTTATTTTTCCGAGTTTCATAAACATTTGCTTTTGCAATATTTCAATTTTGCTACTGAATATTTTCGTTAATTTTTTTTCAGTAATTTAAAATTTTTTTAATTTTCTAGTTCAATAATTATATTTTCGATATTTTTCAAAATCCTATATTTTTATCTTTCATCAGAATTATGTCATCCCATTTGATTTCAGCTTCTTTGAGACATTCATGTTTTGAAAAATTCATCTTATATTTTAAAAAAACTAGTTTTTCCATATGAAGGAATAAGTAAGCAAGGATGAAACTCACAGAATATCTCCCTCATATTACTATGCAAGTAAAAAGAATTAAGCAAAAAATTGAAAGTGGCTTTTTTGAGAAAATTCACTTTTTTTTGAAAAACTTACGCCATTTTAGTAATTTTCAAAAAATTTCAGCTTCTTCAAAGGATTTTGTAAGAGCTTATTTTTAATAAAAAATTATTAGATTTCAAGTACAGAAAATTTGAAATGACTTTCGTTTTTCAGTTATGTTTATGTTTTTTTAGCAGACATTGGCTATTTTGAATAAAAATCATTAAATTCGAAAATTATTCACCATTTTTAAAAATAGTTTTAGGTTATCTTAGCATCTTACAGCAATAATTTCTATTATTGTGTACAAAAAGCATTAGATTTAAATCATACTATTTTAGTTTAAAATAATAAAATTCATAATCTGGAACAACATCGAAATGTGAAATTGCTTTTCATCAGAAATTTACATTTTTATTAAAAAATCATTAGATTTCAAAGAAGATGCACAATTTTTCAAGAAATTAAGTTTATGGCATGCTTTAACATTGAAAATAGGTCTTTCAAGTGAGTATTCATTAAATTTTACAGGTAGGGGACGGTGGGGAGTTGTGGGCCGTGGGGAGTCGTGGGCCCCCTCAATCTTCGCCATGTTGTGGGTGGTAGCACTGCTATAAATACTGCCAAAAAGCTCTCTTTGTGTGACCTCACTTTGTGAACTCGACTCATAGTCTCAACACGCGTCGATAGTATTTTGACATTGTTGATTAAATAAATCCAAATAAAAGTTTATTTCAAAGGTAAGTTAGTGCAAAATATTCCTTGACCAATTGGCTTTAAATTCAATCAAACAATTTTGGTAAAACATTCATTGTGTGTATGGCAATTCGGTCATTGCGTAAATGTCGGCTGTGGGGAGTTGTGGTCCACCATTAGTGGGGAGTCGTGGGCCAAACGTTCTTAATGCGTATTTCAATTTTTTAAGTGAAACTTCTTTTCTCTTGTTCTGAAAAGTAAGGTTAGAGTGAATTTAGAATGTCAATTGTGTTGAAACAATGAATGTCAATCGGAAAAACACAGTTCACTGCAACATGTGCGATCGTGCGGCGCACTTAAAATTTGCCAACATGAGAACCGGATATTACACTTGCGTACATTGTGAATCAGAATAATTTTTGTTTAAATCTTTTTAAAATTACTAATTCTTATTTACTGCAACTTTAGTAAACATAAACTACTGGAATATGCCATTTTCTTTTATTTCTTGTCATGGCCCACAACTCCCCACCAAAATCACAAATATCGATTATCAAATATCCTAAATATTTCTCGCGCATTAACGAATTTCATTAATTGTGGTCTCCAGTTGATGTATTGAGAAGCTTACTACAAATACCAGTTCATACATTGACAATTTATCGAAGTTCAGAGAAGTTATGTCTTGAAAACAAAGCGTGCCCACAACTCCCCACTCTCCCCCACTAAATTTTCAAGAAGATTGGCAATTTTGAACTTTTAAAAATTATTAAATTTCCAACTAGATTCAAAATTTTTTGTACAATTTTAGGTTATGTTGCTATTTTTCATGGCAAATCGGTGATTTTGAACCAAAAAACATTAGGTTTCAAAAAAGTCTTATCACTTATATTAACATATAAATTTTCATCAACCATAAAAAATATTGGCCTTGTTTTTCTTTTCTATTAAATATAATAAAAAATATAAACAATTTGTATTTTAATTTTGAAATTGCGTAAGACAGAAAGAATAATAATCGCGCGCGTATTTGTTTTCCAGTCGGTCATCAAAAATGTAGCCAGTATGTCTTACCATGATCTACGCTTTTCACTTACGCGGATACGACACACAGTGGTTAAAAATAGGAATTCCCGATTCATAATTCTCTACAGGCTCTATTTCTTAACGCATGTCGAATTCTTTTTTTATAATTCACAGAATTAAGATTTTAAGGTCCAGATACTCCTCGATTTTTCAATTTAATTTTATGTGCAACCAGATATAATAAATCAAGTGACAAAATTAGCAATTTCAGAAATCTGATTTTTTTATATAAAAGAAAATTGTTTAAACAAACTTGTTAATCATAAGACCTCATGCAGATATACTAAAGAAAGATGAATAATTAATTTAATATACAATTCAATTGTTATAAATAATTTATATAAACAAATACTTCAGTATAGGGCGCAAATGTTAAAAACATTGACTTTCCACCTGTGTGCCTCATAGTTCATATTGGATTTTTAATTAGTAATGACTCATTATTATAGTTCAATAATTGCTATTGTTATGAACATATGTATTATTGAATATTCTATTTCGCTCTCTTTAGCTAGGTTTTCATCTCCTCTCTCCTAATTAACTTTATCGGAAACATTTCAAAAATTGTTTTTACCTACAATAAATTGTTAGCAGTGAATATATATTTGATTATTTATAACAAATATATTAAATAAAAGATCCAGAAGAGGATTTATTTGTGAAAAATTATTTTTCTATTGATAAATTTTGTTGGATGCTATTTTGAAGTGATATTTAACCAAGATTTTTAGATAGCGATTAAATTTAAAAAAATTTCTATATAGAATTTATTAAATAAATACGCAATTGTAAAAGGTTTGTACTAACTGCTTTTTAATCTTAGGATTGTCAAAGAAAAAAGCCCAAGTCCCTTTCTCCCCCCCCCCCCCCCCCAAATAGTCCTCCTATAAAAAAGAACAATGTGAAAATAACTTTAATTTTCTTAAGCCCAATATTTTATTTTTGAAATTATTCATGATTAATAGGAAGGGTGTGAAAAAAACTATCGAACTATGTTAGAAAATTTTTTTTATCCCTTCTAGAAGAGTTACAACTCGCAAAAGCCGATGGTCTATTTTCAAAAACCAATTATCGTTTTTTTCAGGAACAAAAAATAAAAATCCCACTTTTTAACATCAAATATCTCAAAAAGCTTTGTTTTGGAATAAAAAAATGCTATTTTTTTTAAAAAAGTGAAATTTATTATTGACTTTAATTTTTGATGTTCAAATATTTCTTTATTACCATACAAAGCTACAGTAATGAATGAAGAATAATAAAAATAATGAAATATCAGACTCCATAGTTCAAAATGCTCTTAAATTGAGGAAAATTGGGTCATTTTTTTACAAGAATAGCGGAATACTAGAGGAAGAATTTTTTTTAAATGACACCATATGAATATAAACCATATAAATGATAAAATATTTAACTCAACAAAATAGTTAAATTTTCAAACAACAATGATTTTCTACCAGAAGAGATAAATTTTTAACCCAAAAAAAAACGAGTTTCAACCAAATATTCGAATTTTGAAAGAAAAAATGAATTTCCAACAACAGAGTTGAAATTTTAATCTAATTGTAAAATTTTCGAGGCGAGAAGACAATTTTTTCAGAAGAGAATCGAATTTTCAATAAAAAAGTTAAATTTCAACCAAAAAAAGATGACTGGCCTCCGTAAAACGTGCATTTTTAGTCCAAAAGAACGAATTTTCAATTAAAAAAATTTGAATGCATTTAATGTAATTCGAATGCATTTAAATGTATTTTTAGCCAAAGAGATGGTTCATTAACTGATAAAAGAAATTTCTAATAAATTATTTTAACTCTAAGTCATGCATGAATTTTTAATCAAATTGTTGAATTTTCAATTAAAAAAGATTAGCTTCTCACTAATGATGGAGTATTTGAATTTTCAGTAAACTGAAAATTTTTAATTTTTAAATGAAAATTGGAAATGAATTTTCAACCAAGAAAGGACGAATTTTCGACAGGATAGTTAAATTTCCAATCAATAAAATGAATGTTTAACGAAGTAGTTCCACTTTAACCAAATAGTTTAATTTTCCTCCAAAACGTTACAATTTTCAACCGAAAATGACGAATTTCGTGAGACAGAAAACCAATTTTTCCACAAAACAGATACATTTTTCAATTAAAAACTATGAATTTAAAAAAAAAGAGAATTTTTGAGCAACGAGTTGAATTTAAAACTAGGATCAAAGATTTATGAAAAATATATTGTTTATAAGGTTGTGAGTAAATAATGGCTTGTCGTACGAGAAAATGTTACGAAAGTAATTTTTTTTTTATTTTTCGCCAGAGATTATTGAAAAAATTTCAAAAAATGAATTTTCTCAATCAGGCACAAGTGGAGTAAGTATCAACTTGAGTGATTAAAAAATATAATTTATTTTCCAAGGTTTTTGCTCTCTGAATTAAAATTGGTGAAATTTAGTTAATTATTAGTGAAATTTTTTAGATTTGATTAGCGAACAGTGAGCCACTAAAGATTAGTAGAAAATTAATATTTCGATTATTCAAAATATCTCCTGATTCAATAGTCAAAACAACTAATTGTATAGTGAAAATATATAAACTTATTTAGGTCTCTTCACAATAATTCAATCAATAAAAACATGGTAATAATCAAAATAATAATAATATAGTTTCGTGAATAATTCGATTGAATAAGATGTTTGCTAATTCAGTAGTGGAAAGTAACTGATCGCTTCATGCAAATTGATAAGTTTATTTAGGAGTGCATATAATAATTAAAAAATGTTATAAAAATTGAAAACTTAAAAAATGGCAAAGTTTAATAAAATAATGCGATGGTTTTACATTCTGAAATCTATTGTAATAATAAGGTCATATTGTGACATTGTAAACATGACGTTGTTTGCCTCTATTAAAAAGTATTGCCTCCTTATTGTTTAAATAAATTGAAAAAGGATGAGAATTTTTTAGACTCTTGAAATTACAATGGATCAATGGATTCGAAATTAATTATAAACATTCAATGTCTTCAGGTGCAACTTTTTCCAACAGTTTTTTTTCCAAAATAAGCGTAGGCTTTAATAAATATGAAATTGAGTGCCTAAAGAAGATTATTTTAACTGGATAGTTTTTTTCCTTATGCAAAAGACTGTTCAATTTTTCGTTGAGAATTTATCATTTTTGATTGAAGATTGAACTACTTGGATGAAATATATTTTTTGATGTTATGGTTTTGACCAGATTAATCTTAACGGTTGCGGACTCGTATCCTTTCTTTAAAATTTGTTACTATTTTGTTAAAAATTGCTTTTTTGTGAAAATTAATTTTTTGCAACTGAAAATTTAATAATTTCAGTTTTCGTAGAAAATTGAGCTTTTTATTTGAAAATTATTCTTTTTGATGTAAAAATTCAACTTTTTTGGTCAAAATCCAACTTTTCACTTTGAATCTGCCTGTTTTGTTCGATGAATTTACTATTTTGTTGAAAATTGGTTATTTTTTTATTAAAAAATTAATTTTTCAAACTGATAATTTAACTTCGGTTTTTGGTTGAAAAATGATCTTTCATATGAAAATTTACCTATTTGGTTGAAATGTGATCTATTTTAGTTAAAAATTCAATTCCTTGCTAGGAAATTAATCTGCTTCAGCTAAGGATCCAACTATTTGATTGATATTTCTTTTTTCTTGTTTGAATTTAACTGTTTTTTATTCAAAATTAAATTTTTCATTTGTTAAAATATCAACTAACCTTTTTCATTAGAAATTCTTTTTTTGTTGAAAATTCAATTTCGTTTTGTTTTGGTTAAAAATTAATTTTTTATAACTAAAAATTTAATCATTCCAGTTTTTAGAGAAAATTGAGCTTTTTTAGATGAAGCTTCAAATTTTTAGTTGAAAATTCCCCTGTTTGGATGAAAATGTCTTTTTGTTTTGTAGAAAATGTTTCAAAATGGTTCAAAATCCAACTATATTGTTAAAAATTCATCTTCCTTGGTAAAAATTGAACTGTTTGGTAAAAAAATTATTTTTGTTTTTTGTTGAAGATTGACGATTTTCGTTGAAAATTCATTTGCCTGATTGAAAATTCAATTATTTTGTTGAAATTAATTTTTGTTTGTTAAGAATTAATTTTTTTAACTAAAAATTGAACTGTTACATTAGTCGAATAATTATATTTTTCAGCTGAAAATTCGCTATGTTATTGGTTGTGAATCAAATTTTTATTACTGATAATTTTACATAACTATTTTATTTTTGATGGGCATTTCTCATTTTTTAGCTGAAAATTAAATTTTGTCGTTTGACTTTTTGGGTTGAAAATTAATTTTTTTGGAAAGAAATTCATTCTTTCAGTTATAGATTCATCATTTCAGTTGAAAATGTAATTCTGTGGTTGAAAATTTACATATTATTGTGAAAATGGTTGTAACTATAAATGTAATAATTCCAGTTTTCATAGAAAATTGAGCTTTTTTAGTTAAAAATTCATCTTTTCCGGATAAGATGCAACTTTTTAATTCGAATAATCGGTTTTGGTTAAAGACTTTGCCATTTTTAGAATTTTGGTTCTTGTTGAAAATTAATTTTTTTGCCTGAAATTTGAACCATTCGATTTATGGTTAAAAAACAATATTTTTTCAGTAAAATTCGACTATGTATTTTACATTCAAGATTAAATTTTTTGACCGAAATATCAAATGCTACAAGAATTAAATTTCAAGCAAATATTAAAATTTGCAACCAAGTAGATCAATTTTTGACCAAATTGTTGAATCTACAACCAAAAAATGTATTTTCCGAAAAATAGTTCCACTTTCAACAAAAAAATATAAATTCTCAAGAAAAAATAGGAATTTTCGAAAAAATAGTTAAAAATATAATTAAAACAGATTCATTATCAATCAAACTTGCAGTTTTAACTGAAAAAGATGAAATTTATAAAAAGTAGTTATATTTTCTACAAAAAGTTTGCATTTCCGAAAAAAATAATTGAATTTTGAACTAAGAATCGTCAAATTAAATTTTTGGTCGAAGAATTTTAATTCATAAGAAAAAGGAAAGATTTTTTAACAAAACATGTAGTTGAAGATTCAAAAAAAGAAACTCATTTTCAACAAGAAATACCTTTTTAACTTAAAAGTTCAATATTGAACCAAGCGGTTGAATTTTCAATACGAAAACAATTTTTAACCGCATATGTACATACATTTTTTAACAAATATTTCAATTTTCAATAAAAGAAGTTGAATTTCCAACTGAAAACCAAATTTTCGACCAAATAATTAAATGTTTAACCAAATTGTAGACTTTTTTAACCGAACGAGATAAATTTCTTACAAAAAATATAATAGAAGTGTATCTTCGTCCCAAAATTCGGGATGAATAGTTTAATATTTTTCATAAGCATTCATGCAAAAAAATGAGAAAAAGTGGAAAAGGGGAAGTTTTTCAAAAACAGGGCAAAAAATGAATTCTCTAAAAAAGGAGCGGCGTTTTTCCGTGCTGCAGATGTTTTGAACAGCAAAGTCCAGATTTATCCCACTCTGCGACCACTTTATAAGTAGAAACGGTATTTCATGGTTAGACACGCCACACAGTAAGGAAAAGGTTGAATTTTTGGTTGAAAAAGTTCCAGAGGTCGTATTTCTCAGCTGGTTTCAAAGTTTTTCTTTTGAAATTAAAGTTAAATAAATTCTAAAAAGGTCTTCCAAGACTTATTTAATGAAAAAATTGCACTTATTTGTTATGTAAGTTGAAAAATTAGAAAAAAAAACAAAATTTGTACATATTTAGTACCTACTTTGCTCTGTTTATTCAATATTCTCTCAAAAACATGCGAAATTATTACATTTGCTCTTGATGAACTTGAATTTTTCTATAATTTGAATTACTTTATTTAAATAAATTTTATAAACAAATTAATGGATCAATTTAGTATCTGCTGCAGATTTGTTATTGAATGAATTATTTATACTAATTTTTTTGTTAATTCACGTAAAAGTAGTAGCTCATCATACCGTGAACGAAACGAGAGAAATTTTCATCGTTATGAATAATTGTTATAAACAAATTCACTTATATCGTATTTTTCAACTCAGAAACAGTTTATTTTATGAGGGAGTCGTTTTTTTCTATCCCAAGGACGATAGAATTAGATATTGAAAATAAAATAAAATTGATATTGCTTTAAACAATTAATATAAACAATTCTCATGAACAACTGTTATAGACAAATTCATTTATTTCTCATTTTTGAACAAAGACAAATTTTAATTTTAGTGGAGTGACTACTTTTCATCTCGAAAATAATATTATCATAGAAAATGTTGCAATTTGAAAACAATTCACATTGTCATAAACAATTGTTGGTAAGAAAATTGACTTGAATCAGATAAAAAAAAAAAATTTCCCTTTCCTATGGGTTAATTTCTTTTATCTGAAGAATAATATCTTAACACAAGAGATTCAACAAATTATTAAACAATATAATTATCATTATTTTTAAAAAATCGTATAGGTGAATCAAATAGCAATCTTTCGTGCGATCATATTAATCTTCAGATGAAAAGAAGTGATTGGAGAAAAAAGCAAAAATGTAATAAAAATGCAAGATAAGTGATTTTGTTTATGACAATTATTTATAACAATCAAAATTTTTGTAAATAGCAATATTTTCCATGATAATATTATTTTCAAGAAGAAGAAAGAGTGACTTTTGTGGAACTTTTTGAACAAAAAATTCCCATTTTCCTGAGTTTGCGAAGCGTCTAACCATGAAATACCGTTTCTACTTACACAAACAACTATCTACCGGGGGTTTAAATTTGGACTTACGCGTCAAAAACTTTTACAGCTTTCAATTTTTTGTCTGTTTTGCAGTTTTTTTTTTTTAAATTGAAGACAACAAAATTTATTTATTTTTTTAACATAAAGTTAACAAAAAACCGCGTTTTTGAGAAAAAGATTGTTTTTCTTTGTAACAGTGCATTGCATATAATCCATATAACCCTAAATAAATGCAGGGACACTTTTAGAATATAAATATTTGATAAAATAATGAAGTTATTTGTTAAGCACAATTTATGTTAACTAATATACAAGTTAGGTGTTTGTACGTAAAAAAAAAGATTTTTTCTCTGGAAGAAGGATAAATTGGTAGCGAAGTATCAATGATGTTCGAAAAATACTAGAATGGTAATAATTATTATTGTTATTAACATTTTCTACCAGAGACGATATTTATCATATTTTATAACAATTGCATTTTTACCAACAAGCTATTTTTATTTATAATGTGTTTCTAAGTACGTATGTACCTTGAAATTTATGTATAAAAACAATTTTTATCGTTATAAACAAATAAGGTGAACAAAAAAGTTGATTCGTGGAAAATGACTTTCTTCTGGTGTTTGTATTTAGTTTTATTTTGACCGAAACACTACTAAGCCTGTTTTTGACAAATGGCCTTAATTTGAAAAAAAAAACTTAAAATTTGACGATTTTCGATTATGAAAATCAAATATCTTGATGGTTACAAACAAATTTGATAAAAAACATCCATGTTGGTTATATTATGTAAAAATATATTTTTTTCTCTATAACATTTTACATTTGATAATTAACAATAGAAAATGTTATATACCTATATTTACTGATTTTTCGAGAAATAAATCAACAATAAGCAATAATTGACATTGTTGTTCAGTTAAAATAATTTCTGCATTTAAGCCTTGTGATAAGAAAGGTATTTTTCTCCTCTTAGTTCTCAGTATCAGCAGCGTAAAGCTTTTTTCTTAATCAATAAATGTCATCAATAATAAATAGTTCCAATTGTTCATAACAATTGAAATTGTCATTTAAAAATTATGAAAATTATTAGAAACAATTAATTTCGAAGGCTAATGCTTTGAAAATTATTTATAACTATTTTAATAACTAGAACTTGGTTCTGATAAGATTTAGAGAGAAGAATAAGAAAAAATTCGACATAACAATTCGGAAATGATTAACACTAGAAACAAAAAAATGATAAAATAATTGTTAATTATAGATTAATTTGTTGCCAAATTCTTAAGTAAATTTGTATGAAATTTTCTATCACACATGTTCAAATATAAAATGTTATGGATAAGAAAAATTTCCACATTAAAATGCCTGACATGAGTGTTTGTTTCTAATTTTGTTAATAAAAGTAAAAGTCCAAATAAAGTGTTTTGTTTATAGATTTCTTATGAAATATGAAAAATAATAATTTGCACTCACTATAAGTTAAGAATAAATTCTGTTTACTAATTATTGAAAAAAAATTGATGAACAAATGCACACTTTAACCATTTTTTAATGAATAGGCTTTATTCTCTTTGTGGAATCCACTTGAAATATTTTGTCAAAGACTCCTCCCTACCAAATTTTTCATAATGACAATAATTGTTAATTATTTAAACAATTTTCAGGAACCATTGCTAATCTTCACAATTATTTTATGAATAGGCTTAATTTTTTTTTGCGGAATGAACCTAAGATGTCTTCTTGGTTGGTTTAATTGTGCATTTTTTTACAACAATTGTTTAAATAATTGGCAAAAAGTAGCTATTCTTACTAATTGTAAGGGCACATCATTATCTGCCATAATACATACAAAATTTGTGAATTTAAAAAAGCTAATAATTGAAAATCACAAAAAAATTGATTTTGTTTACAATATTAAAAAATAATTCCCTTACTCTAATGTACTAGCGCTTATTTTTAGTTAGACATTACAGTTTTTTATGACCTGTTTTAATGAATTAAAAAATATTGAAAGAAATGGTATCACTGAAAAGTTACAAAAAAGTTGAAACTTTGTTGTTGAATAAACAATTTTCGTTTATTCAGGGTAAAATACTTTCTGTCACTCATTATACCCAAAAGACTTATCTAGAAAGTTGATTTTTTCCACTGTGTGCCGTACGGCTTAAAAAAATCGAATCATCCCTTTTAGAATTTTTTTTCAAGAATGTACAACATTTGTACAACTGTCATTATTTATAAAAACACTTCCGTTTTTGTAAAAATGTACAGAATAAAAAAATAAAAGAAGCTAATTTTCCTTGTGTTTTTTTCGTAGAAATGTGAAAAAATATAACAATATAGCAAAAGTTTCGATAATCAAAAAATTTTCATAACTTTTCATTGACACTTTTTTTGAACTATGTTGTGACAATCTACAAGGTATTTAAAAAAACTGCAGAATTTTACATTTTTTCAACTTAGGTGATTGACGTCATGAAAACTCTTTTAATTTTACGTAAATTATTGTAAAAAATTACAAATATTGAAAAAATAGAAAATTTCACAAAAGTCTAAATATTGGGAAACTGTACTTAAAATTATGTTGTAAATACTGGTGGTTTATTCTAGAAATGTGAAAATTGATGATAACTGTGAAAATTTCGATATCAGATTTTAAAGCTTTTCAAGGATCTTCAAAGGTTTCAAAAAAATAAAAAAAAGTTTTTCAAGATTGTTGGAAAAATTTGAAATAATTTGTTATTTTGAAAAATTGATATCTAGAGCATATTTGGAAAGATTTAAAAAAATGTTGGTCAAAAAGTAACAATTATTAATTTGGACAAAGTTGAATGAAGTTTAAGATGTATTCAGAAGTATTGTACAATTTTTGGGTTTCAAGATAATAACAAAATTTTCATTAGATTCCTGGAAAATTTTTTAATTATTTTTTTCATCAAAATTTGAGAGAATATTAAAGAAGATTGCCAAACAAATTTTAATACATGAATTTTCTAGCTTGAAATGGATTATAATGATATGATTTTAAATAATTTATCAATGTCTTTTTTCATTCTATTTTTGAAAAAAAAAATCCAATTGAAAAGTGTTGAAATCTCTTACATTATACGCGTAAATTATTGAGCGTTTGAATTAAGAAACTTCAAGCTTTAATTTCAAAAGTTTCGAATTTAAAAGTATTCATCTTTTGTTTTAATTTGAGGGTTTTAAGAGTGTTTCAATTTCCAGTTAAGTTTTTATAACTTCGAATGAAAATTGTTTATCATCAAGTGTATGAATCTTTTAATTTCAATAAATGTGTTCAATTCTTTCTCAATTGTTCAATTTTTATTCACAGTCAAAAATCTTTTTTTTTCGGCCTAGGATGACAAAATATTGAGAACATTGAAATTAAATAATTTTAAATGACATATATGGTGTCCAGTCGATTGCTTCATATTTAAAAAAAAAACTTCAAATTTAAGGTTTTTTGTTGTTCAATGATAATTATTTATTATTATCTTCTCATATTTTACCATTTCTTCAAAGTTTAAACATAAAAGCTTTAAAATAATAAAATAGAACAAGTATACAAATAAATACAAAAAAGTATAAAATTCGTCCAAACAATAGAAAAAAGTTGTACTTTTCTGTAATTTTGGTCGAAATTTATTCCATTTCTTTGTAGATTCCTGTAAGAATGGTTTTCGTTATTTGTATTATCGCGTAAACAATTTTCCGTTAGGAGTGTTTAAATTATCTTCTAAAAATACATCTGCTTAATATCTGATTCCAGTCGCTCTAAAATATTATCACTGACTTACCGAAATTTCCTATTCTATTTGATGAAATAGCACTCCTACCGTTTGCAAGCTCATCTCGGCACTTTTCACAATCTCCAGAGGTGTTGAAAATTTGCAATGCAAAAATTGCGCAATTAAAGTGCAATAACACTAAAAAAAGAAGGAAAATGTAAATTTGAAATGGAAAGCGATGATGGTGAATGAATTGGGATGAGAGGAGTTTTGATTGTCGATTCGTCGCGTCGCGTCGCGTCGGAAGAAGCGTAGAGTAGAGTAGGTTTAACACTAAAATACCACGATCGCGGAGGTCCAACCACGTTCACCATCCTCCACACCGCGTAGGCTGGCAGCCACCAACCACACCACGAATCCTATACATACCAAATTAACCGTCCCGCGTCTAGTTAGGCATGCGAGCGACGCGCCGCGCCGCGACGCTACTCCCCTGTTTATGTGAACAGTATGAGTAATTGCGCGTGAACCCTACCATGAGTGTAAAGTTGGAATTTGCTCGACCCAATGGACCACGAAGCATTTTAGTGCGCTGCCTGTCTGTGCTTCGTCACTGCTTTCTTTATGGAGTCCATCGACTTCCGGTCGACTGGAAGCTTCTTGACGTTCATCCCCCATAACTCAAGTCCAGCATGACTCGACGCGACGCGATCCGACGGAATTCCTCGCTTCAATAACGGTTTTTACTTTCCTCGAAACTGCTTCTTTACTCTCGCTAAGTTCTCCTACTTCCCTCCTCCTCTCCCACTTTCTCTCCCTTCACTTCACTTATTGCCCCTTCATTTCCAAAATTTTTCCTTTTACACTTCTCTTTCTCTTCTACAGTTAAGACTCTCCTTCTCCAACCTTCACTTCCCATCCCCTACTCACCCGCATTACCCTACTGGCCCTCTCCTCACTTCCCCTATGTGGGTAATTGTCCAGAAGGGGCAGTTATGAAAATAAGACGTAATAATGAATCCATGCGCATGCGCATATAATCAGTTGTACGCTGTTCTATTGTACCGTACGGTAATGATGCGAGAAAAATGTTAAAGTTTAAGCTTTTTTAATTTTTATAAAAAAATAACAGATTTTAATTATGAAAAGTCAGGTGACTTTTCATAATTAAAATTGTGGAAGAAATCCCCACCAGGCAAGTAACGGAATGGGTTTCATAATTTTTTTTTCACACGGAAAATGGTTCTTAAAGCACGTACGGGAATGACGTTCTTGTTTTCAAGATGCACTTTTCAGTTTTGATATTGGATTCACAAAAAAGAGAGTTAATACTTCAAGCTCAATTTGATAAAATCTTGTATTGAACGATACGCCTAATATTTCTGTATTTATTACTCAACTGTACCTACAATATTTTAATTAAAAAAGAGACGTACGGTAATGACGCCTGAAATGGAAGAAATTGAGGAACAGACTACAAGGCTTTTACAATATTCTAAGTTTATACTTCAATCAAAAAACATGAAATTTATAAAAAGAAAGTTTTTCAAAACCAAAAAGACGAAATTTGAACAAATAAAGATTTATCACTACGGAATGAAAGTTTCACCTAAATTGTTGAACCTTCAAGCCAAAAGACGAATTTTCTCGACAAAAATTGAATTTACAAACAAAAAATATCACTTCCGCAAAAAATTATTTTTCCACGAAACTGATGCATTTTCACCCAAAAGAATGAAATTTTAAGCCAAGAAAATAATTTGTTTTCACCAAAAAAGGACAACTTACAACTAAAAAAGATCAATCTTCAAAAAATGGAAAAGGTACATTTATAGTTAAAAAATAATTTTTTAACCATGTAGTTTAAGTTTTACCCATGTAGCTGAATTTTCAATTTAAAAAGGTTAATTTCCAACAAAGTAGTTAAACTTTCAACCAAAGAGATGAAGTTTCAACTAAAAATATAATTGTTCATTAAAAAATGATTTCTTAACAAAGTGATTCGACTAAATCGTTCAAATAAAATAGTTCAATAGTCAAGAAAAGAGGGATAATTTTTAACCAAATAGATGCATTTTCATTTCAGAAAAAAGATATTTCAACCAAAGCGAATGAATTTATGAATCAAAAAGATAAATTAAAAAAAAAATAATTGAATTTTCTGTTGAAAAAGATTTTAGTTGACTTTTCACGATAAAAATATGAATTTTCAACCAAGAAATAAGCTTCTACGAAAAAATTTGAATTTTCAAACCAAAAAGACAAATTTTCACCCAACTCGGATGACTTTCCAACCAAATTTTTGAATTCTCTACCCAATAGTTGCATTTTTATCCAAAAAAGATGTAATTTCTCTGAAAACAAATTAATTTTCATTTAAAGAGAAAACAAATTTTTTTTAAATAGTTGCATTATCATCTGGAAAAGATTCCAGTTGACTTTTCATGGTCAGAATATGAATTTTTAAACCAAGAATAAGTTTCTACGAACAGAATTGAATTTTCCATCCAAAAGGACGAATTTTTTTAACAAAAAGGGATGAGTTTTTCACGAAATAGTTGAATTCTCTATCAAATAGTTGAATTTTTATCCAAGAAATAAGGAATTTTTACTAAAATATGAATTTTAAACAAAAAATAAATTTTCTACAAAATGCTTAAATTTTCAAGAAAACAATAGAATTTTAAACCGAAAGCATGACTTTTCAATAAAATTGTTGAATTTTAAACCAAACATTTTCCGATCAGAAAAACAAATTTTCAAAAAAGAGTTGAATTTTCAACCGAATAGTTGCATTTTTATCCAAAAAAGATGAAATATTTCTTTTAAAACAAATGAATTTAAAAAAAAAATTTAACTGTTAAATTTTCATCCAAAGAAGATTCCAGTTCACTATCAAACACCAAAATGAGAATCGTAAACTATAAGTTAACTTTCTGCATTAATTCTGCATTAATATAATAAACAAGATTGTACAATTTTCTACCAAACAGTTGCATTGTCCGAGAAAAATAAAAATTCTACTAAAACAGGTGAATTTTTAAATTAAAAAGACAAATTTTCCGAAATAATATTTTCCATCCAAAAAAGATTTCAGTTGACTTTTCAGCAAACAAATATGAATTCTAAACAACAGGTAAATATTATACTGAAAGATCTGAATTTTCAACCCAAAAAGACGAATTTTTAACAAAACACTTGAATTTGCAAAAAAAAATATGTCTTTTTGAGACAATTGTTAAATTTTCAACCAAACAAAAAGTGGATTGTTTTTGGATTAAAATTAAAATTATTTCGTAGTAAAAAATATGAATAAGGACCAATTATGACTGGACCATATTGTTGGAAATTCATTTTCTGTTTTTTAATGAAAATTAATTTTTTAAACTTAAAAACTGATTATATAATTTTCGGTTCAAAATTTATCTTTCTTAATTAAAATGCAAATGCTTGGTTGAACATTGATATAGGTTGTTACAAATTCGTCCTCTGTGGTAGAAAATTAATCCTCTTTGCTTAAAAGTAATTATTTTGTGAAAAAAAGTATTTGTTAAGCATTCGTCTTTTCGGTAGCAAATCCATTTTGTTGGTTCAAAATACAACTGTTTGGTTGAAAATTTATCTATTTAAGTTGCTGATTTTTCGGTTAAATTCTTTATTTTTTTGATTGGAAATTCATAATTTTTGTTGAAAATGTATCTTCCTGCTTAAAAAGTCATTAGTTTGGATTGAAAATCCAACAATTTGATAAAAAATTTATCTGTTCTGTAGAAAGTTCTTTTTTTCAATAAAAATTCGTCCCTTTAGTAGAAAATTAATCTTCCGGATTGAAAATTTAACTCTTTGGTTAAAATTTTATGTATTTTTTTAAGAATTCGACTTTTTTGTCGAGAATGTATCTTTCTTGTTATAAATATAATTACACAACTCAATATACAATTAGTTTCTTGAAAATTCCATTAGTTGAAAATTCAACTGTTTTGTAAAATCTCTTTTTTTTGGTTTGAAACTCTCACATTTTCGGTGGAACTTTTTTGCTTTACTGACGCAACAATTTTTCTTGATTGACAATTCTACTGTGTTTGAAAGTTGGTCTTTTTTATTTGAGAAAGCGTCTTTTTTGATAAAAATTTAATATTTTCTAGTTAAAAATCTACATGTTTGGCTATAAAATCGTGTTTCAATTACTTTGTTAAAAGTTGAATTAGTTTATTAAAAATTCATTTTTTGTCACAAATCGTCTTATTAATTGAAGAAAAAAATGTATTTGGTAAAATATAAACTTGTTTCTCCAGCTTATTGGAAAGAGGTTATAAAAAATGGGAAAAAATAAACACATTTCCTTAAGCAACTTTATGTAAAAAGTACCATAAGTGCATATATTGTCGATATTTTTCTATTTCTTACGAATCCTGAAACTTAAGCTATTTTTTCGGAAGAATCGTAGAAGACCCGTAAAATTCGTTTACGTAGGATTCGTCAAAAAAAGAGATTTTTTTTGCGTCAAGTTTAGTGGAGTACATACATCAGACGGAAAAAAATTAGAAAAAAATAATAAAGTTTAATCAGAAATTTTAATTTTTTATAAAAAATACAAATTTTCAACAAATTAAACACTTTTTGCCAAAAATCGAATCATTCAATTTTCATTCGAAAAAAGTTAATTTTCAATCGAAACGATGAATTTAACAAGAAATTCCTCAACTTAAATAGATTGATTTGCAATCAAACATTTGCAGTTTCAATCAACAAAATAGATTTTGTACCAAAAAGACGCATTTTTAACAAAATATATAAATTTTTCCATCAAATAGTCACATTTAAACCAAGCAGATTAATTTTCTACCACAAAGACCAATTTCTAACAAATTAAATATATAAATTTTCAACAAAGTATTTGAATTTTTAAATAAGAGAGATAGATTTTGAACGAAAAATAAAATAGTTAGTTTTTTATTGAAAGAAATTAATTTCTACAAACAAAAAAAAAACAACAAATTTTCAAGAATATGGTCTTATCATTATCCAATAAAATGAATTCTCGGAAAAAAAATGTAAAAGTTGATATTTTAGATAAGAACTGATTTTCATTTCAATCCAAAAACAATCCATTTAAATCGAAACATACAAAAGAGATATATTTTCAAAGCACAAAGACCAAGTTTTAACAACAGTTGAATTTTTGACCAAGAAAGATTTTTGAGTGAATGAAGAAAAAAAACTTTTATCCAGAGTGTAGAATATTCAAGCCAAAAATACGAGCTTTTGTACAAAACTGTTGAATTTTCAACTAACTCATTCAATATTTAACCAAGAAGATTAATTATTCACTGAAAGATAGAAATCTCATCTGAATGCGTACATATATTTATAATCGAATAGTTGAATTTTCAACCGAAAGGATTAATTTTTGATAAAAAGGACGAATTTCCAAAAACATTTTTAATCTTGCAACAAGATACTTGAATTTCCAGCCAAGAAGATTATTCTTCTGTCAAAAAGAGCAATCTTCAAGAATTTACATTATTTTTCAAACAATTATTTCAATTTGTAAACTGAAGAATAATAATAATTGAACTAAAAAAAATGTTGACCAAAAAGTAAATAGTTACATTTTGACTATAAAAAATTAATATCCAATAAAAAACTAATTTTTTATAAAAAAGTTGAATTTCACACCAAATTGTTGAGTTTTTAAGCAAGGAGATGAATTCCAACTAAAATGATGAATTTACAACCAAAAAATTGAATTAGGCCAGAATATCCTCAACTAAAACAGTTTGATTTTTAACAAAAAATATTAGTTTCTCAAAAAGTACATAACTTTTCACTGAATAGTTAAATTTGCAGTTTAAAAAATTAATTTTCAATAAAAAAAAGGGTTTTTAACAAAAAAGTTGAATTTTCAACCAAAGCGATACATTTTCAAATAAAATTGTGAATCTTCAACTGAATAGTTAAATTAAAAAAGTTTAGAAAATAATTTTTCAGAAAAAATCATGAATATTTAACGGGAACGCTTGAATTTTCAGCCAAAAAGATGAATTTTTAAACCAGAAGATTAATTTTGAAATGAAAAGAATTATTTTGTACAAAAAAAATACAATTTTTCAAAAATATACATGAATATTTAGAAAAATAGTTGAATTTTGGTTGAAGAAGGCAAATTTCCAATCAAATAGTTGAATTTTGAACTGAAAAGGAATAAAAATAAATAAGAATAAAGAAGAATCTCTGAAATGATGAATATTTAACTAGAATAATTGAATTTTGGACCAAGAAGATGAATTCCTACCAAAAGAAGAATTTCCAACTGCAAAAGATCATTTTTCTACCAAAAATGAAATAAATAAATTTCCAGCAAAAAAGAATGCTTGTAAAAAAAGAGATAAATTTCTAACTAAAATTATGGAACATTCAACTGAAACAAAAGTTACATTTTCATTTGAAAAAAAATCATTTCCAACCAAAAAACATTCAAAGAAAAGGAATAGTTGAATTTTATGCCAAAAAGATGAATTTTCAATCATAAAGATTATTTTTCTACAAGAAAAGTCAAATTTTCCACAAAGTACATGAATTTTCAAACAAATGGTTCAATTTTCAAATGCAAAATATCGATTTTTAACGAAATAGTTGAACTTTCACCAAAAAAAGATTAATTGATTTTCAACAAAGTAGTTTCGTTTTCAACCAGAGATGATTTTCGAATTAAAATAATGAATCGCCCAAGTGAGAGTGATAGTGGAAAAGAGGGTGATGAATAAACAAGTGAAAATGCTAATAGTAGGATATTTGAATTTTGAGAAGAATCTGAATAGCTTCACTCTCAATTAATTTTAATTGCTCTGTACCTAAAATATTTTAAGTAATTCATTTGATAAATTACGTGTTTTCTATACAAAACGATAGACAATGAAATGAATAATTTGATGGAAAATTTTTACCTCATTGGCAAATTTCATGATGACAGCACTCCCAGCTCGCGGAACTTATTACAAAACATTTATATTGTACTAACATTTTTTTTGTACCTAAATTGTATTAAAATTGTAACTAAATACTTATTATTATTAACCCATTTAATTTTCTCAAACTGATTCCATTCAGCTTCCACGTCCATTTAATCAACAGAATTTATATTTTATATGTAATTTCGCTCCCTAAGTTTAGAAACCCTTATTTATTTGTTTGTTCATTTATTATTATTCCGTGAATTTATGATTATATGTGGATCTCGGGACAGTAAGGGTACGTGGGTGAGCGTTTGCAGATGATAAGGTTGTTATAGCAGAGTCAATGGAAGATTTGCAAAGAATGTCGAGCGAACTGAATATTAGCATGAAGAACATGGGCCTCAAAATTAAGGTGAATAAAACAAAAATTATGGTGTTTTGATGGAAAGGGTGAGAATATATGTAATTTAATATACATAATTTAATTATATTCCAAAATGTTTTCTCATATTCCCTCATATTCCTACATATTTTCTCATATTCCTACATATTCCCTCATATTCCTTGATATTTGTACATATTCCCTCATATTCCTACATATTCTCATTTTCTTCATATTCTTTGTATTTCCAAATATTTCGATGTATTCTGTATATTACCGAATATTCTTCAGGGTATCTATTCCTGGTACACCAAAAATCAGAGTGGTCGACCCTTCGGTTGAAAAGTATCGATTTGGTACCCGTCCTCTTTCGCCTGCACCACCTCGGACTATCGAAATGGTTTTCGAAACAGAAAATGCAGCAGAAATAATCAATAGATATAGGCACTATTACAAGCTCGAAATCCGAAATTGACCGTGTAACTGTCAAAATTACTGTTGAGGGTATCCTGTTTGTCTTATTAGATATATACAATCCTTCTGACGTCTCGTATGAAGTGCTAGATAATTTCCTGGACGTTACGTCAGCCTCAAGTCTACCATGGAATGACAGAGTACCAATTGCAGGGGATTCTAACGTTCCCAAATTTAATGATTATGTGTCTTTAGGAATTTACGACCACAAAGCGGCTTTACTATGTGCATTCCCGGAATTTCATCAGCTCATGCAATATAATAACGTGATGAATTTCAGGAACGGATATCTTCATGCTGTATTCTCTACATTTTCCTGTCAAGTAATTCCTTGCGATTCCCCAATTTTATCAGTTGATAGAAATCATCATCCTTTGATCCTACTTTTCGAAGCGTCAGCGCCACTATATGGGAATAATACCAATTTCAATGTGAACTTCGAATCTAAAAGATACAAGTTTACAAACGATGACTTTTCTAATATTGGGGTTAAATTACATTCAGTATATTAGACCTTTTTGAATGCACATACTCATATGAATTCTGCGGTTGAATCCATGTATGGAAAAATATATGATATCTTGGATGACAATATTGGTACGTACTTATCAGCGATTAACAAAAACAAACAAAACTACCCCCCATAGTACACCAAACAAGTAATTAAGAGTTCAAGATTGAAAGAAAATTATAGGAATAAATATAAAAGTACCTACAATGTTTATTATCTACATGTCTTCAGAGAACTTAGATCTTCTACCAAATACACGATAAAAATTTATACGCGTCCTATCTCGCTAGGATAGAGAGCAGTATTCAAAGTTCGCCCTCTACTTTTTGGTCACACATTAATGTTATCAATAAAACTTCAAGAATTCCGGGAATTATGAAGTGCATATAAACCTCCTACGCAGCTACGTGCCGGTATCATTACGAAAACACGTCAAGATCTTGATGATTATAGCCAGATTACTAAATTTCTTGTATCTGATAAAATAAAAAAGCTGTCTAATAAATTCATTGCCGGTATTGATCAGATTCCTAGCTGCCTTGTTAAAAATGCTCCGACTGTTTGGTCGTCCCAATACATACAATTGCGAACCTGGCTTTATCATCGGGCACCGTTCCAAAACAATGGAAGAAGGCACGTATCTACTCTGTATTTAAACAAGATAAACAATCTCTAGTAGTTGATTATAGACCGATTGCAATACTGACAAACTCCTCCAAAGTTCTGGAGATGTGCTTGTCTGATATCCTGAAGACATACTTACTGCCTATGTTATCAACATCGCAACATGGCTTTGTACAGGGACGATCGACGATCTTACACTTGGTATCTTTTGTGCAAATGATCGAGACCTTCCTAGTCAGTAACCACCAGGTACATGTCATATATACAGACATGTAGAAGGCTTTTGATTCCATAAGTATTAGCTTGCTATTGGAAAGAATGTGTGACCTTGGTGTAGCTGAAAAACTCCTGAAACTGCTAAAATCTCATTTAACTGGGCGTGAGCATATAGTACAGTACGGTGGATACTCATCGAAACCTTTTGTACCAACGTCTGGGGTGCTGCATGGTTCCAATCTGGACCCACTTACGTTTGTTACTTATTAAAAAAAAATAGAAATCTTGCTAAGTGTTTTCATCTTGTTCTACTCTGATGTTGCGAAAGTTTTTTTCACCTGTAAATATACTGAGAAAAATGGATTATACGAACTGGATAATAGAATTAAAGAATAATACGCACCGTATAGAAAAGTATATTAGCGCGTATAATCTATAAGATTTTCTGATATATAAAGATGTTACCAAATATAATCTCGTGATTCAGATTTAGAAAATGGGTGAGTTTATATTCCTTTAATTAGACATCACTGCCACTTGTACAAGTGCAGAAACTTAGCCTCCTTTACTTTCGTTATTGTCATCTCATTATAGCCACTTTCTTGCTTACTGTGCGTTAAAAAAATTGTAACTTGTTTCCATTTCTACTTCCGAGCTCGTCTATCAAAATTTTGGAAAGTTTTATGAATACGTTTGCATCTATAGATTGCAGTTCTAATAATCTGGATCGCTGTCCCACAGATAGTAGTCAAAGATTATATCCGATAACATAATTTTTATTACCAGGTATAATCTATTTTTCTCAGTGCACCATCGAGGACTGCGTTAAACTTCAAGATAATCTCGATATTTTTTTTTAATCGGTGTGCTAATAACTCTCTAGATCTCAATGCTTCTGAATGCAAAGTTATGTCATTTATTCGCAAATCTCGAACAATTAGCTATGATTATACCATTAATGGACGCAACTTAGAGAAAGTAAAATCTATTCATAATCTGTTACTATATGTTGATGCAGCTCTACGATTCGGTGTATATATTATTGCCTACTAATTTTTGTATGAAAAAGAATAAACCAAATACTTATCTTTCCTATACTATTCATATTTGGTTAATGTTGAAAAATATTTGTACAAAATAATGATTATAAGGCACGAACCTCTCTGCAGGATGAACAGGTAAAGCTAAAGGAGTAACAGGTATCTCATAATTTATTTTTTGGTAAATTCTACCGCCGTAATACATTTTTTATTTTATAAATCAAAAGAAATGTTATTTCTAAAACAAATTGTGGATAATTCGTTATAACATGCAGTAACTACCAATCTTTCAGTTTTTATGTAATATGATAACCAATTTCTAAGTTGTCTATTTGCTCGGCACTTATTGCTTTCATGCTCTATAGTAATCCACTCGCCACTGATATTTTATTATGCATTGAGAGATGTAGTTAATTCTTTCCATGAAAAATTAATTTGTTCAAAGTACTCAGATGGAGATTTATGTTATTTGTCAAAAATTCTTCTTTTTTGATAGAAAATTAATTTTTCTAGTTGAAAATTAAAATATTTGGTTCAAAATTGATGTACATATTTCATTCAAAATTCTTCCTCTCTGATAGAAAATCAATTTTCTTGTTTGAAAATTTATCTTTTTAAGTAAAAATTTAAATGTTTTGTCGAACCTTCAACAGTTTTGTTGAAAGTTTATGTTTTTGGCTTGAAATTAAATATTTTTCATGACATTTTTTTCATTGTTAAAAAATCTATCTTGGTTGATGAATTCGTGTTTTTAATTTGAAAATAGTGTCTTTAGTATATATTTTTTCAAAATAGTTGCAAAACAGCGTCATCGCTTAGAAAAATTGAAAACTGAGAATTGAAAGAATTGAAAAATTCAATTCATAAAACTTCAAACAATTACAGTTGGAATTTAAAAAATGGAAATAAATTGGAAGAATAATATTAAACTCCAAGAAATGTAATTCATTTTAGTAATTTCAAAATGATTTTCGAAAAATACAAGGGAATTCAAAAGAATTTGAATAAATGTTGAAAATTTTGAAATGAGTTTTAAACACTTCAGGACTAATTAAACACAAACTGAAACCTTAAAAAATATCTATCTTATAATGAATAAATTAATAAAAATTGAATAAATTAAATATGAATATCCATCTTATCATAACAACAAAAATGTAAGAAAATATCCATTAAACTGAATAGAATTATTGACCTAATTTAATAGAATTTAGGGCTGACCTGAAACCGAAGTTTCAGGTTATGTTGTTCTTACATATGTATTCTCTACGAACCCTGTGATTGGCCAGAGCACCTCATGGTGGGGACTGGTCGAACTTGATTGGCCAATCAAGTCTTTTTTAAAAAACCCGGGAGGACGGAAAGCCAAATCAGATTGGTATTATATCCATTGCCCCCATTGATGTTATTAGGGTGTTTTAAGATTTCGATTGCTTCTCTATGTTTTCTTGGAAGAATATTGTACGTTTTTGCAATGACGGTTGTTTTGTAAAATAAAATGATATCTCCTGTTTAGATATGATGCTCAGCTAGTGCTGATTGCGTGAAATCTTTTAGCCTGATTTTACTCTCATGTTCCTTCATCCGTTGGCTCATCGCTCTCCCGGTTCCTTCAATATAGACTTTGCCGCAAGAACCAGGGATTTTATATACTCTCGGATCACTGGAAGGTGCCTTTTTATTTTTAGGGTTGGTTAGAAGCTGTCCTATTTTCGCAGGTGTTTTGAATATGGTTTGGATGTTCTGTTTCTTGAGAATTCTTCCTAATTGTGTCGTCAACGTAACGGCTTTAAAAGTTGTCTATTTCATTGAACATTCATCTCTTCTGCTAGAAATTGCAGCTACTTTGTTTGAAAATGCAACTGTTTCGTTAAGAACTAATAGTCAAGTTTCGTTGCGGATTCAATTATTTAGTTGAATAGTCGTATTTTGGTGGAAATATTAACTATGACAATTTTCGTCAAGAATTCTTCTTTTTGGTTGAAAATGTAACTACTTGGTGGCAAATTGAACTGCTTTGTTGCAAACTAGTTTATCTGGTTGAAGATTCATCATGTTAGTTGAAAATTCATCTTCTTGTTTGAAAATGAATGATTTTATTTACAGGTTGCTATGTGGCTATGTGCCACGCCTACGAAACATACATAGAGATTATGCTCCACCAAAAATAGGAAGGAAAAATGTCAAAAATTTGGGCAACATTTTCTATGAATTCGAGTCTGAGGATGAAACAATTTAATAATTAATTCCACGATTTGGATTTATACTTTTCGTACCATTGGACTGCATGCATTTGATCCTATTAGGTTTTACTAAGAAGCTAAATACTATATAATCGACAAAACCTTTGATCATACGCTTACGTGCCATTGATGTCAACAAAATTTCTGAACAGTTATTGACTTTACGTTGGAACAAGCCAATCAGTTATTCGAGGAACCTAAGATCATTATTAGAATATAGTTTCTGGAAGTATGCTTAATTCAGAAATTTCTTGTTGTGAACAGGAACAATATTTCTCAGAAGCATTCCACCACATGAAACATATTTCAACTTCCTATTGATGTACTGAGAAAAGGATATTATACAAACTGGATAATAAAAAAAAAAAAAAAAAATAAGATTGGTATTCCGAACGCAAATGTACATTGCCTCACTACCCGATTCGGGTAGTGTTTCTAGGTGGATAAATACTACCGTGTGGGTCCACCACACCCACGACGGGTCAACAACACGCAGTATTCCCCGAACGGTCACCCATCCAAGTACTATCCGCGCCCAACACTGCTTAACTTCAGTGATCTAACGGGAACTGGTGTTTTCAGCGTGGTAACGCCGTTGACACAAACTGGATAATATAGAATTAAAAAATAATATACCGTATAGATCAGTATATTGGCGTATATAATCTAACATATTTTTCCAATGTATAAAGATGTTACCAAATATAATCTCCAGATGTTGAATTCTTATAATCTGGAGAAATTAAATTGTAACATCTCTGATTTTAAAATATCCAGGCCTCTGTGTAGTCTCAGATGGTACGACGCATCGTGGCGCGTGTCATATGCATTTGTTCGCATTGTAACAAGTAATAATTGAGTTATAAAATTATTCTTAGTGCTAAATCACACCTGATTTAGATTTAGAAAATTAGTTGATTTTATATTTATTTTTCTCACAGATCGCTGCCGCTTGTACAAGTACAGAAAATTAGCCTCCTTTATTTTCGTTTTTGTAGTCTGATGATAGCCTCTTTCCTGCTCATTGTGTGTTCAGAAAATTGGAATTTGTTTCCATTCCTACTTCCTGGCTCGCCTATAAAAATTTTGCATAGGTTCATACATACATTTGCACAAATTATTGTTTAAATTTGAGGTTTTCTAATGGACAGAGATCCCTGCTGGAACTAAAAAGATAGAGATCCTATCCTTTTAAATCATTTTGAATCTTTATGATCGAAATAGATAGAAAAATGTATCCCATTCTACCTTTTTGTCAATCTGAATTCGCGTCTATCTTTTTTAATCCTCTCTTTTCTATCTCATCCTATACTTTATCTATCCACGTCAATCTTTTTCTATCTCTCTATCAATCTAAACTACCGTTATGTTTTTCAATATACTTTTTCCTATCCCTTCTTATCCGCGATCTATCCGCGGCAATCATTTTCTATCTTTTTGTCTATATAAATTCACGTCTTTCTTTTCCCATTTCTTTTTCTCTATCTCATCCTATCCTCCTTCTATCAACGTCAATATTTTTTTAACTCTCGATCAATCTAAGCTCCCTTCATCTTTTTTAATCTCCTTTCCCCTGTCTCTTCTTATCCTCGATCTATCAGCGTCAATCTTTTTCTGTCTTTTTGTCTATATAAGTTCACGTCTTTCTTTTCCCATTTCCTTGTCTCTTTCTCATCCTATCC
>CAKNXH010001699.1:126635-137429 GCA_932178445.1 Andricus quercusramuli | reverse complement strand
GTATTTGTACCAAACAATTAGTGACTTTCCACTATTGAATTAGAAAATATTTTGTCTGACCGAAATTTTACCTTTTTACTCATCTTCAGTGGCACAAATTACACTAGCGAGAACTAATGAAATTTGTAAAATTTCACAAATCATTAGTTAAGTTTCAACGATTCTTCAAGGCAACTTATTTTTACGAAGTTTGTTATATAACTGAAATTTTCTATGGAAAATTGGAAAAACTTTTGAGATTTATTTTGAAAATCAAAAACAGAACTCTATTGAAAAATAGCGCATGAAGGTTTTCAATATGTATAATTACAAGCTGAGTCACATTTACATTTACACAGTATGACCATGTGGCAATAGAGTCAAGGATTTTACATCAATGCGTCGTTTTATTAAAATTTCTTATTTTTCATGTTTTTCATTCTAATCAACTTTTTCAAAATATTATATAGAGTCCTGAATACACTTTTTTTCTCCAAGAAATTACTTTTCCACTATTAAAGTTTGACGTGCCTCTACTAATCGTATTAGTAAAGTTTTACTTCTTTTTAGTGGCCCACTTTTCATTAATAAAGTCTATAAAATTTCGCCAGAAATTGTTTAAATTTCACCAATTTTCATTAGGAGCGATATTGCATGAGAAAAAAAGCTATAAAATTGAAAAAGCCCTGGTGGGAAAATTCTTTACAAGAAAGTCCAAAAAATACAAGTTTATAAAAATAACAATTTCTTTGTATTATTATCTGATAAAGTAGGAAGATAATAATATTTACGATTCAACAATTCCAAAATTTATATAACTATTAATTTATATTTTATTGTATTTTGTTGTAAAAATGTGTAGGGTATTACAGATAATTACAGGATTTTACATTTTTTTAAATTTTGTGTCTATGGAGTTACGAAAACACTTTCAATTTTGTGTGAATCATTGCAGAAAATTACGAATCTTTACAAAAAATATAAGATTCCAATAAAATGGGAAATTGGGAATCTGTAATTGTGATTCAGTTGTAAATACTGGTAGTTTATGGCAGAAATGTACAAATTTAATTAAAAAATATAAATTTTTACAAGCAATGCTTTTAGAATCCGCATCAAGAAACTCCGATTCAAAAAAAAATATTTGAAACATTTTTTTAAAATTAAAAACCTTATTCAAAAATGTATGTTATTTATTTTACTTTACATTGTTATTATTTTTATTCCTATTTTTTATTATTTTTAATATTTATATTTAATTTTTAATCAAATTTTTTTATATTTATTTATTTTTTTAATTTTATATATATTTTATGGGTTATTATTTTTGTTATTACTTTGTTATTATTTATTTTATTTTATTTTGCAAGATATTAACATTCAGTGACACGGTCATCACTTAATTAATATCACCAAAGAAATTTTGATTACTAAATAAGAATTACACAATTATTATTTTGGAAAAAATTCGAGGAAATTTCAGATATAATTAGATGTTCCAAAGATATTCCAAAATAATTGAAAAATCTGCAAGATTTTGAAACAATCAAAACAAAATGTAGATTTGGAAGATTTTGAACATATAATTCAGAAGCCTATTTCAGAATTTTTCAAAAGAATAAAATTTTTGTATTACAATTCCTAGAAAAACTAAGGAATCTTGAAAATATTGAGGCTAAAATTGTTTTTTGTTTCAACAATTAATTTAAACAAAACTTTAAAAATGTAGAAAAAATCTTAGTTTCAAAATATTCACGAAATTTTCCTTATATTTTTGAACAATTTCAAAATTATTTTTTTAAACCGAATTTCTAAAATAATATTTAAAAAATCTGAACAAAATTTGATGTAAACATTAATGTGTGTAGCCTAAAATTGATCAAAATAATATAATTTTGAAGCTTTATAAATTTTCTGGGAACAATTCTGTAATTCATAGCATTTTCAACACAAAAGATGAATGATCTACAAAAAAAAAAAAAAAAGACAAATTTTCAACCAAAGAGATGAATTTTCAACCAAGTAGAGGAATTTCTATCAAAAAATATAAATTTTTGGCAAAAATGGACTAGTTAAGTTTTCCATTAAAAAATGCATTTCAAGTAAAAAAAATAATATTCAATCAACGAAACAAATTCTCAAAGAAGAATAATTTACTAACAAAATAGACAAATAACCAAGTTAGCAAAAGACCAAGTTGAAAAAATTACTTTTTAATGTAAAATTTTATTTTCAATAAAAAAAATGAATTTTCAAAAAAATAGATGAATTTGCAGCCAAATAGATGAATTTTCAACCAAAAAGATTAAATGTCTATCAAAGAAATTAATTACCAACCAGAAAGTTGGATTAGTTCCTAAGAAGATTGATATTCGGCCACACAAGACCAAGTTTTAACAACATACCGAAAATTTCAAACAAAAAGCTGATCATTCATACAAATTTTCGATAAATTCCAAATGAAACTATAAGGAACAGTTGAAATTAATGCAAGAACATCAATTCAGAACAACAAAAAAGTTTCAACGAAATATTTGAATTTTGAAAAATTGATCTAGAACTATTTGAAAAATGATTCTTGTTGATGTTCATTTATTATTTGTTTTTAAGTAGAAAGTCATAGCAAAATTGAAGATTTGAGAAAAAGCGCAACTGTCTAGCTTTATTGTAAGGAAAGATAATTATAAACAGTAATACTTTTTATAAACAATTATGTTTGCTAAATTGCATTAACTATTATCTCACTCTCGGTACAAAGGGGGCGAAATTTTTAAATTACGGAAAAAACCTCAACTGTCTAGCATTACCACAAGTGAAGATAATGATGAATGATAATGCATGATTCTGAGGAAATATTGTCATACATAATAAGAAATTGAACAATTCTTCATGTCAGGTTTAATTTATTATTTGTTCCTTTCAACTGAAAACTTGATAAATTGGAACATGCGACAGAAAACCGGCGACTTTCTAATCCTATTGTAAAAGAAAGCAGCTAAAAACAATAATAAATTGTTTAAACAGTTCATGTAAACATCCATTCATCAGTCAAAAACAGCATTTACAGTATTAGAAATGATTTCTTTCGAAAAACCGCAAAATAATTATAATTAGAGCCAAAAACTAGTAAAACCTAATTTTTCACTAATGAGGTTTTTTCGGGATACTATAAGACTAATTTATGACTCTGATATTTATGGATGCGATAATTATTCATGGTGTTGCGGAACGTCTAGATTTTATTTTTAAGAAATGCATTTATTTTTTTCAAAATTCGGATTGATTTGGTGGCGCTGTGCACGGAAATTTGAAAAAAATTTGGATCACCCTAATGTATAAGCAAAATGATTCTAAAAAATTTCTAGGTATGGAAGATTGATGCTACAATATAATCCCGCAAAGTTTGGAAATGTCCAAATTCCCATAGGATCATTTTTAAGAAAATTATCTTAATATATTTTATTACGAGTTTTTTTTTCCAATTACTTAGTCAACTTTCATTTCACGAATTCATAGCTTGGCTAGAGCTTGGCAAACAACGATTTCACAAATTTTGTGGAATTGTTGATTGTAGTGATAACCATTTTTACTTGAGATAAGACAATACGTATTTTGTTAGTAGAAGGATAGAGTCTGAAGTCTGGAAAGATGATTTCAGCAACAAGCAGGGAAGCATATGTATATTATGTAAGTATTTCCAAAATTTCGGGGGGATCAAGCTTTGGTCATCCTTCTCCTGGGATATAGCTTTCTGCGCTCATTGGATGTTTTCATAATTCCGAAGGTTTTTTGGGTAATCAAGATAATAAATAATTTGACAGTGATTGGTATATATATCCGGCAATATGGTGAAACTTTGTCAGGAATTGCTTACGAGAACAATCTGAAAAATGAAGATCCTTATCAACAAACTGCTCTTTGTGATTTCGGGGTTCCTGAGTTTTTTTGGTAAGTGCAAATACCACATATCTCCACAACTGAAAATACCTATCTACTCATAACTACTTTAAAAATAAATAATGCATGAAAGAATTCAAAATATGCATTTTAAACCAAAAAAATGTGTGTTAAGATAATGTAAGAAGTTAATGATTTATTTCAGAAAAACTGTTTAACCGAACTCATCTAGGCTGCCTCCAACTGAAACATACATGAAATATATAACAATTGGAAGTAATCTCTCAAGCCACCTTCCCAAGACAATAATTCATATACTCTTTCTCCACAGTCATACATAAAAACGGCAAAAAAACCCCTAGTATATTTGAAGATCCTTGTTTCAGCTGCCGTCATTTAAAATAGCCAAAATAATTCGAAACAACGAATAAACACCCCAGAAAGGTTCAAAGACTCAGCGTCGCCACGATGGCAAAATGAAAAGTGGAATATGCCATATTTTTTTGCTTTTTTTGTTGCTAATTTAACGCCAAAAATTTTTGTTTGCTCTATAAACTTGCAAGAAGAGGGCGGCGGCGCTAGCTCAGGATCGAATACCAAAAAGCTACCCTTAATTCATACATACAAATTTGAATTGATTACTTGATTCATTGAAGTTTACCCCTACTATAATTGACCAAAAAACGTGCCCTTCGACGTGAAATGTGTATAGGTAAACTTATGTTTACTTATATGAAACGCATGAAAAATTATAATCTTCAGAAGAAACTGTTGGAGAATGGCTTAATTACATGTCACAAGAAACTACCCTGAGTGAAACATATCAGCCTCTCATGACAAGAAATTTTCTGAAAGTTTGAAAAATACCTCTATTTCTATTATATATTTTCTTCGAATGTTTGTGATGTTGTGGAATGAGTATCTGAATGCTATTTTAAGAATTATATGATTCATGTATTTCAATTACGTCTGGAATCAGTTAAAGATTTTTTTCAATTAATTAAATTTTCAGATAGAAAAGTACAAATATTCTTATGTTTATTTTATGTGTAAAATTTTTTTGTGTAATTATTTATTGTATTATATTATATAATATATATATATATATATATATATATATATATATAATATATATTATATTTTATTATATTTTAATTTTTTGTGTATTATTTTTATTTATTTATTCGTGTATTTATTTTCATGTGTATTTTGGTGTAAAATAGCTTTATCACAATTATACATTTTTTTATTGTTTGTGATATTGTGAAATGAATATAAGAACGGGATTGCCTGCCTAAGAAAAATCATATTAAAAACACGTATTTTTCCGCGGATATCTCAGCAAATATTTATACGAACAAAATGAAATAATTAAAATCATCTCATTTAGGCACCCGATTTTATACTTATTCAGGCTGATGCTTATTTAAGGCAAGTAATTAATTTTCCGAAATGATGATAGAGAATGTGCATAATTAATTAATACATGGATCCGTATTGGTACAATAATAATCCAGTGTAATGTTAAGATACGAGAAAATTCTTATTTTTCTTAACTTTCTTTAAGCAATCGGAAGGCGATAGTTTAAAAATAGAAACAGACTAGGTCATGTCGAAAATTCCTCAATATGGCCTTCTTACTGTTTCAATAGAGTTTAAAAAGCTACATCATCGCGTCGTTTCAATGAACTTTTCTGTTTTTCATGACTCACATTTTTGTTAAGTATTAAACTATCTTCATGAAAATTTAACTTTTTGGTTTAAAAATTTAAAATTGGTTCTGAAATTAGCTTTAAAATTCAACAATTTTGTTGTAGACTCGTGTTTTTTGGTAGAACATAAATCTTCTTGCTAGAAAATTGATCTTTTCAGTTGAAAATGTACATTTTCCAAGATCCACCTCCTTCGTTGAAAATTCAACTATTGCATTTTTAGAAAATTGATATTCCGGGTGAAAAAACATATGTAGGGTTGAACTCTTCTGTTTGAAATTCATTTTTTCAAGATTCATCCTTTTAGTTCTATATTCATATCTCTGGTTGAAAATGATTCTATTTTGTTGGAAGTTCGTTTTTTTCTGATTGAAAATTAATATTTTCTAGTTAAAGATTCACGTATTTCATCACAAAATCGTCTTTTTTATCAGAAATTAATCTTCTTGGTTTGAAATTCATCATTTCTGTTTCAAATTGCCACGGTATGGTTCTCAATTCATATGGCTTGGTTAAGGATTCGACAATTCTGTTGAAAGTTGAACTATTCGGTTCGAAACAAAAATTTTGTTATGGATTCATATTTTTTGTTTAAGTTTGGATACTAGAATACTATGAATTTGAATATTAAAATATTCAGAAAACACTGTTAGAGAAGGGCTAATATCACTTGTCACAAAAGCTACCCATGAGTGAAAAATGGCAGCAGCTCGTAACAATTGATAATTTTTAAAATAATCTTAACTTACAAATGCATTCTCCGGCTATTTATCAAGTTAGAAACTTGATTAATTTTAAGTACTCATGAGAGAAAGAATTTATTGTTCATTATTTTTTGAGAGGACAAAAATTTGTCTCTAAAATTATTAGTCACAATATCAATTGTGATTCGTTATCAGGGTTCATAAAAAAAGTTGAAAAATTAGTTATAAACAGTTTCCAAAAATTAGGTTTGCTTAAAAAATTTTGATTTGTTATCAGTTGGTAGCACGAAGACATTATAAAAAGACCATGGAATACGGAAAAAATATCACTTTTCAAATATCACCCCCACAAGTCTGTGTTATAGGGTCCCAAAAAAACCCCAATAGTGAAAAAATCGGTTTTGCGAGTTTTTGCTCTAGTTATAATTTTTTTGCGGGTTTTTAAATACGAGTGGTTTCTCATACATAGAATATTACTTTAAACTGAAAATTAGATATGTTTATGAATTGTTTAAACAATTTATTATTGTTTTTAGCAATTTTCTCATAGAATGGAGTTAGAAAGACGCGGTTTTTTCACAAATTTTCCATTTGTTGTCCAACATTCAACTAGAAAGGAGTGATAGTTCATGAATGTTAACAATATTGATTGTTTAAGCAATTAATTATAATTATTAATAATATTATATTTGAATAATGCTAGAAAGATGAGTTTCTTTTTTTAAATTTCTGGCTTTTTGTACAATTTTCATTTGGAGTGAAGTAATAATAAATTAAAGTCAACAAAATAATTGTTTAAACAATCTTAATATACTTATTAATAATATTATATTTGAATAATGCTAGAAAGATGCGGTGTTTTTTGTTGAAATTTCTGGCTTTTTGTCCAATTTTTATTTGAAGTGAAATAATAATGCATTCAAGTTAACAAAATAATTGTTTAAACAAATTGTTATTGCTTATCACTATCTTTATCTATATCAATTGCGCCTTATAGTTGCGGGTTTTCGGCAATTCTTACCTTTCTGTATTTTTTTCACTCATTGAGGTAATAATTAATTAAAGTTAACCGAAAGGTTGTTTAAACAATTTAATATTGTTCATAACTATCTTTTCTCACATAAGTGCTAGAAAGTTGCGGTTTTCTCTAAAATCTTTAACTTTGTTTCGCCTTTTTAGTTATGAACAAATAATAAGTTAACCACAACAAAACTAATTTTTCGAATGGTATTGTTGTTTTCAATCAATTATATTTGCTCTTTTTCCAGTGCTTAAAAAAATTAATTTAAAGGAAAAAAGCCAGTTTACACAAGAGGAAAAAACAAAGAATAGAATAAAAATAACAATTACTTCATTTCTGACACCTCACTGAAGTCTCTCAGTAACTCATTCAAAGGAAAATTGTATTCATATGATTCGTGTAGAAAATTTGAAGCGTATTTTAAATATCTGTTTTATTTCAGAATATTGAATTATCAGAATATATATTCACAAAAAGGGAAGCGATTATTTGAAATATAATGTTCTCTAATGTTTATTTATTAATTGTTAGTAATTAGGCAGGCGAAGCAAAGTGAAAATTTTCGAAAAAACCGCCAATTTCTAGCACTTATCTGAGAAAAGATAGTTATAAACAATATTAAATCGTTTAAAAATCTTTTTTGTAAACTTTGATTAATTATTACCTCACTAAGTGAAGAAAGGGCAGAAAGGTCTAAATTGCCCAAAAATCGCAAATATCAGGCGCAATCGATATAGATGAACATAGTCATAAAAAAATGATAATAAATTGTTTAAACAATTATTTTGTTAACTTGAATTCATTATTACTTCACTCCAAATGAAAATTGGACAAAAAGCCAGGAATAAAAAAAACGCATTTTCCTAGCATTATTCAAATGTAATATTATTCATAATAATAATTAATTGATGAAGTATCACTTCCCTCTAATTGAAAATTGGACAACAAATGGAAAATTTGTGAAAAAACCGCGTCTTTCTAACTCCATTCTGGGAGGAAATTGCTTAAAACAATAATAAATTGTTTAAAAAATTCATTAAAATATCTAATTTTCAGTATGAAATAATATTTTATGTATTAGAAACAATTCGCATTAAAGAAACCGCGAAAAGATCATAATAAGCGCCAAAAACTCACAAAACCCATTTTTTCACTTATGGGGTTTCTTTGGGACCCTATAAGACAGATTTATGGGGGTGATATTTGAAAAGTGATATTTTATTTGTATTCTATGGCTAATTGTAAAGAGAAATATAGAGTTTCAACTCGATTGAGATAATATTGAGGATTCTGAATAAGATTTACAAAAACGTCTTTCTTTCTTATGGGAAATTCATGTTAAACTTCCTGGGGCTTGCTAGCATCTCCACAACAGAATTTTGCAATTTTCCGTAGCTCAGAATTTTGAGCTTTTTTAGGGCTCAGGAAATCCAAAACAAAATTGTCCTCCAAACAACCCTTAAGATCAAAAACCAACCTCCTTCCAGGAATTTGAATTTTTCACAAATTTATTTCCGGCGTACTTTTGGGCTTTTTTGGGCTACTCGAAAATACCCACTTCGATTGTTGGGCTCCAACCCTCAACGTTCAAAATCAACCCCTTGGTACCAAGTAGATATACATTTTTCAAAAAATAATCTTTTTCAAAATTTTGCAACGTGGATAGAGATCACTACTCAGGCGCTCGATTTTATACCTATTCAAGCTGATGCTTATTTAATGCAAATAATTAATTTTCACAAATTATGATACTGAATATGCATAATTAATTAATATATTGATTCATATTGATACAATAATATTCCATTATAATGTCCAGATACTAGAAAATGCTTATTTTTCTCAACTTTTCCTAAGTAATCGGAAGGCAATAGTTTGAAAATAGAAACAGACTAGGTCATGTCGAAAATTCCTCAATATGGCCTTCTTGCTGTTTCAATATAGTTAAAAAAACTAAATCATCACGTCGTTTCAATTATCTTTTCTGTTTTCCACGACTCAAATCTCTGTTAAGTATTAAACTATCTTGATGAAAATTTAACTTTTTGTTTTAAAAATTTTAAATGGTTTCAAAATTAGCTTTAAAATTCAACAATTTCGTGGTAGAACCTTCGTTGGAAATTCATTCATTGCATTTTCAGAAAATTAATTATCCCCGTGAACAAAATATCTTTAGGGTTGAACTCTTTTGTTTCAAATACATTTGATCTGAAGATCTATGCCTCTTGTAAAAGCAAACTTCAAACTGCTGTAAATATCGTGAAGAACTACACAGGAGAGACTGGAATGGAATTTGGTTTGGACAATTGTGCCAAAAGTCATCTGAAGAAAGGAAAGATTTGTTGTTAGACATCTTAACACTGGAAAGACCTATACATACCTGGGCGTGCCTCAAAGCCGCATTCAGGACGTAACATCAGTGAAGGAGTCTCTCCGAATCAGATACAAGCATCCTCTTCGACAGATTGGGTCTTTCAATCTGTCGGCGTTGAACAAGGTATCTGCGACTAACATGCTTGCCGTCCCGGTTCTACTCTACTCGTTGGGGGTGGTTCAATGGACGAAGAAGGAGCTCAAAGCCCCTAATGTCACCACACGTAAGATCATGCATATGCATAAAAGCTTGCGTATTAATTCGTCAGTTCCGCGATTATACATTTCACGCCGTCAAGGCGGACGCGGACTTTTGAATCTCCAGTGTCTTCATAACCGAATTGTTCTAAGTACAGCTTACATCGTTGCGAATGGCAGAGATCCTCTCCTAAAGATTGTCAGGAAACACGAGATGATTTGTGAAGGAGCGTTCCTTTACAAAGCCGCGGAGCAAGCGGCCGAGACCCTTGGCCTGAATTTTAACATCAGAAGTGAGGAAAGTGCATTACTTCATCTAGATGCTTCACGTCTAAAAGCCGAAGTAAAGAAATCAGAGATTGGTAAATTTCACCAAAAGCTACTCGACAAGCATATGCATGGAAACTTTCACGGAAATGTAGAAAAACAGTCCTTGTCGAAGGAGCAATCTTTTGCTTTCGTCAAATCATCAGGACTCAATTCAGATACAGACGGTTTTATTTTTGTATGCCAGGACGTGCAGAGCGTGTCATGCATACGCTGGGTAACTAGAACACATACTATCAGGATGTCTGACTCACGCAGGAACGACGTATATATATATATATATATATATATATATATATATATATAGACATAATGCGGCTTAAGAGTACTTTATTACCATCTTTGTCGCTCTTGCGGTGTTGGTCGTGACCCTGCCCTGCCGAACGCTCCAAGGGGTAAAAAGTCAATTGTCCTAATCGAGAAGTGCCAAATTTTCTGGAACTGCGATTTTCGGGCAGCAGTCTCCGTTGCGCACTCGAGGCCCGACACTGTTCTCCAAGACTTCGAGAAACTAACTATGTTCGTGATTGAACTCTCGGCTCCGTCCGAATACAACATCACTGTAAAGGAGAAAGAAAAAGAG
>CAKNXH010001699.1:89706-126235 GCA_932178445.1 Andricus quercusramuli | reverse complement strand
ATATATATATATATATATACATAACTCGATACAAAAAGTTTCTTTTGCTCTTATAAGTTGAGCTCTAAAATTCAACAATTTCGTTGAAGACTCGTGCCAATACGCGAAGTGCCTAATTCCGTTGGTCAAAACCCAAAGTGAGAGGACTTTTCGGGCTTTGCCCAAGCCCCGTTGGTCATTACGCGAAATGCCCAACACTCATTGGTCAAATCTACACCTGAGACATTATTCAGCCAGCATGAAAGCGGCAGTTTATATAATAATTTATTATATATACCCAGATGTATTCGATATCATTGAACGTAGTATTGTGTTTTTTAACTCTATGTTGCTTGTACTGAGATTCAATTGTATTCTTGAATGAAAACTCTAAGAAAGAAATGTTAACATTTTTTGAACATCATAACTTCCATTAAAGAATGAAACTGTAAATATGAATCACAGGGCTAATTATAAATAGATGTAATTGATGCCACCTTTGCTGAAACTGCAGGTTAAGAACATAATTACTGCAGGTTTTTGGTATCTTATTAAACAGAAATTAAACTTTGCACACTTTTGAAACAGTTTCATATTTATGTAGTTTCTTAAAAAAAGAATACTTGGAATAAACAGAACAAAAAAAAATATTCAATCAAATTGTTTGTTGGGAAAAAAATTTCAACCAAAAGAAATAATAATAAAATAAAAATAATAAAGAATAAAAAAGATTAATTTTCTACCGAAAAGGTTAGTTTAAACAAAATACCGGAATTTTCAATCCAATGTATTGTTTATGTTTCTCAAATGTTAAAAAAACTATAAATTGATACTGTTTTGATATGTAACATTTTTGGTTACTGCTGCATTTTTAAAATATAGCATTTTGAACGAAAATAATAAATCTTTAACCAGAACATAATAATTTTCAATACAAGAGTTTATCCTTCAACCAAATATTTTAATTTGCCATCAAAAGAGGATATTTTTCTGCAAGATTCTTGAATTTCAAACGTGATTCTTAAATTAAAAAAGGAGATAAATTTTTTATCACATTTTTTGTTAGAGAAAAAAATTTCAACAAAAATGTTGAATTTTCAACAAGAAGAAATGAATTTTCAACAAAAGAATGCAACTTTCAACCAATATTTCCATGACTTGCTTCACTATTTTTAATCAAGTAGTAGAATACAAAAAATCATAATAAAATAAAAATAATAAAGAATAAAAAAGATTCATTTTCCACAAAAAAGGTCAGTTTCAACAAAATACGGGAATTTTCAACCAAATGTATTTCTTATGTTTCTTGAATGTAAAAAAAAAGATAAATAGATACTATTTTTAAAAGTAACTTGTTCTTGGTTACTTTTGTATTTTCAAAATATTCGCATTTTAAACTAAAATAATAAATCTTCAACTAAAAAATAATAATTTCCAATAAAAGAGTTTATCTTTCAACCAACTATTTTAATTTGCCGCCAAAAGAGAATAATTTTCTACAAAATACATGAATTTTAACCAAATACTTGAAAAAAGAGATGAATATTTAATCAAATGTATGTAATAAAAATAATACAAAATAAAATAGCAGTCGTTACCGTTCCAGAATTTAATTTTTACTAAGTTACTTTCATATTTTAAAAATACCAGCACAATCAATGGCGCGCTACACGCGCTTCTAGTTTTTCAATTTGAGAAAAAATAATTTTTAATACAAAATAAAAAATTCTATTTTTGACAAACTTTCGAACACTTAAATTCGAGCTTAAATTATATTTTAGGCATTTTACATTTCATGAAAACGAGGTTAAATACAAGGAAGAAAGTACCATCAGTTTGTTTTCAAGCTAAGATAAATATAATTTTCCCAAGTTTCTTGATAAAACTGAAAAAAATTGTTCAAACAATTTAATATCATTGTTGATAATATTATCTTTGCTTAATTGGTAGAATGTTGCGGTTTTTTCTGAAATTTTTAACTGTTTGTCTATTTTTGCTTCCTCATAGAGGAAGCTTTGTGATGGTATCATTTTTCAAAATTTTTAAATTCATTTAATTGAACCCTCCCTAATTTAAAAATGTCTAATACAATGTTCTAAAGAATTGTCCGGATGTGTGTGTGTGTGGATGTGTGGATGTATGGATGTGTGGATGTGTGGATGTGTGGATGTGTGGATGTGTGGATGTGTGGATGTCACGCTTTTTTGTGAACACGATAACTAGAAAACGGTTGCATTAGCATAATTCAAAGTTGATGCAAGAATGTAAAAGATGCCTTGGTTCGGGACGAATCGATTGACCTATAATATTAATACATTTTATTGAAGAGTAGGGAAATTATGGTAATTTATATATTTTGAAAATCGGTTTTCTATATTAAAACTTTTTTCTCTAGCATAATTCAGAGTTGATGCAAGAATATAAAAGATTCCTTGGTTCGAAACAAATCGATTGACCTATAATAATAATGTATTTTATCAAAGAGTAGGGAAGTTATGGTAATTTATATATTTTGAAAATCGGTTTTTTATAGTAAAACTTTCTTCATTAACATAATTTAAAGTTGATGCAAAAACAGAAAATGTGTGTTGATTCAAGTCGAATAGATTGACGTATAATATTAATAATTTTTATCGAAGAGTAAGGAAGCTATGGTGATGCATAATATTTGAAAATACGGTTTTTTATAGTAAAACTGTTTTCATTAGAATAATTCAGAATTGATGCAAGAATATCAAAGATTCCTTGGTTCGAAGCGAATCGATTGACCTATAATAATAACGCATTTTATCAAGGAGTAGGGAAGTTATGGTAATTTATATATTTTGAAAATCCGTTTTTTATAGTAAAACTTTTTTCATTAACATAATTCAAAGTTGATGCAAGAACAGAAAAGATGTGTTGATTCGAGACGAATCGATTGACCTATAATATGAATATATTTTATTGAAGAGTATGGAAATTGTGAAATTGCATAATATTTGAAAACACGGTTTTTCATAGTAAAACTTTTTTTCAGTAACATAATTCGAAATTGATGCAAGAACGGAAAAAATCTCTTGATTCAAGGCAAATCGATTGATCTATAATAATAATAATAATAATTCCACATAATAAATAAACATAATAAACATAAACATAATAAACATTCCACCCGTTCCAGCAAGACCACCTTTGCAGATAGCCGATAATGTCAACATGAGAAGTAGGAGATCTATCCACCAAAAAGTCTTCCTCAGGATGGACAAATTAGCTGAAGCTAATACTGCTCTCCGCGATTTGCTCCCCGAAGATGTTAATCTCTGGAATCTGAACTGTGTAGTTTACGAGAAGGCGGTCTCCCTGCTTAGCGACGATAGAAGTAACGAAACTTCGGTACGTCTGAGTAAGACACGCGAGCGTATTGCACAGCTTCAGTTCAAAATTGAAACGGCGAGACGGCATGCATCAAATGTTCAGTGCGTGATTAGCTACATAACAGCAAATAAAAAGTTCACTCCAAAAGTTAGGGCACTTGCTCGAAACTACTAATCCTACTAATCCTTCCCGTCTGTTCAATAAAGCGTCATGTGTAGTTAAAAATCCGCCTAGTCGAGAAGAGATTCAAATCTTCTGGGAGTAAGTATATAGAGATACTTATCAGCTAAATGAAGACGCTTCCGATATATCACTCTTTCGTAACTTTTGCCAAAGGCAAAGGTTACAAGATCCAGAGGAAGAGTGTCCACTAATTACTGCTGAAGAAGTGAAGAAAGTTATCGCTAGAACTAAGAACTTTTCGGCGCCAGGGCCAGATAAAATCAACAACTTTTGGTGGAAGAAGTTTACTTCTACGCACCAACATCTAGCTCGTATATTTACTACATTCTTAAACGGAGAACAACCCGTCCCGCAGTGGCTAGTGGAAGGACGCACGGTATTGATCCCTAAGACCGGAGATTTGTCATGTCCAAAGAACTACAGGCCCATAGCTTGTTTAAACACCAGCTACAAGCTATTCACTGGCATCCTCAAAGAGAGGATATTGACATCTATCGAGCCGGTATGGAGTGCAATAGTCGAACAACGTGGATGCAAGAGAGGACTGGCAGGTTGCAGGGAGAACCTGTTAATAGACAGGTGTATTACCCAGGACTCGATCAGGTATCGACGCAATCTGTCCATGGCTTGGATTGATTACCGTAAGGCATTCGATAACACGAACCATGAGCTTCTTATCAAGCTCCTTGAGTGCATGGAGGTGCATCCAAAAATAGTGAGATGCATAGAAGAGCTTATGCTCTTGTGGCGGACAAGATTTGTCATAACATCTGACAAAAGACAAGTGACTACAAGCTTTGTCACATATAAGAGGGGGGTCTTTCAAGGAGACTCTCTAAGTCCGATACTTTTCTGCATTTCCCTCTTGCCTCTATCTATTGTGCTCCGAGGCAAAAGCTCTGGATACCTATGTGGCCCGCCGAGCAGAAGAGAATATAAGGTCAACCACCTTTTATACATGGACGACCTTAAACTCTTTGCTTCCTCAAAAAAGGACCTTAACATCCTTGTAGATGCGGTAAATAGGTATTCTAAAGCGATTGGCATGAGCTTCGGACTGGACAAGTGTGCCTGCGTCCACCTACACCAAGGAAGACTAGAAACTACATCATCCGGTGACGATCAGGATGTTCAACTCATAGGCGGAAATACCATTCAACATCTTGGTATTGGAGAAACATATACATATCTTGGAATACCGCAAGCGGAAACCCAAAATGTGCATAACTTGAAAACGGCCCTTGGAAAAAGGTATCGCCAAATTCTCAAAAAAATTTGGGCTTCCGAATTATCTGGAAAGAATAAGATCCAGGCGACCAATATGCTGGCCGTTCCTATACTGCTCTACACGTTTGGTGCAGTAAAATGGAACGTCGATGAGTTAAAACAACTTGATCGAAGCACACGCAAGATGATGACAATTCAACGAAGTCTTCATCCTAGATCTTCCGTACCTCGAATATATCTCCCTCGCGATAAAGGAGGTAGAGGATTGCTAAGCTTAGAGTGTCTTCATCGAAGAACGGTTCTGGCTACAGCCTGTTCAGTTCTAAGAAGCACGGATTCCTTTATGCGACTCGTACATCAACATGAAGTCGCCAATGCTGCGGTGTTTCTATACCATGCAGCAAATAGGGCCGCAGAAGAGCTTGACCTCCCATTTGATTCCAGCGACATTACACATGGCCTAGCATCACTAACACCTCTGGTGCTCAAAAGTCGTACACAGGAAGCAGAACATACGCTTCTACTAAGAGAACATGCTGAGAAACCCCTCCATGGTAAGTTCTACGGCATCCTACGTAGAGAAGAGCTCTCGATGGGTCTGACCAGCATGTTTCTCAAGTCTGCTGGATTGAGATCGGAGACCGAGGGATTTCTTTTTGCCTGTCAAGACGGCGTTATAGACACCTTAGTTTACCGCGAGCGCATAATGAATATACCTGTACGCGATACCAACTGCCGAGCGTGCAAGCTAGAGCCCGAAACACTTGGACATGTTCTCAGTGGATGCTCTGAATATGCACGCTGCGCGTACATAGAGAGACACAATGCAGCTCTAAAAGTGATATATTACCATCTTAGGCATTTCTATGGTGTTGATCTATTGCCCGTCTTGTCATACGCCCAGGGGGAACTCAAGTCAGTCGTGGAGAATGATCAGTGTAAGATCTACTGGAATTTCTCATTCTCCACCACTCAACGTATCAGTGCTACGAAGCCTGACATTGCCCTCCAAGATCTGAAGAACAAGATCATTTACGTGATTGAATTCTCGGCACCAGCCGATGGTAGGCACCAGCCGATGGTAATATCACGGCAAAGGAGGGAGAAAAACAGGCGAAATATCAAGCACTTCTTTTCGAGCTGAGTAAGCTGTACCAAGGCTACAAAGTCCATCTTATAATTCTCATAATCGGCTGCCTTGGAGGTATGAAAGCTTCATTTATTAGCCAACTCAACAAGATTCCGGCTTGCCAGCGTCAGGCTCATTTAATCGCGAACCGGATGCAAAAGGCTGTTCTCCTGGGATCACTCCATCTGGTCCGTCAACACTGTTCCTCTTAAATTCTACAAAGATTGGTAGCTCTAAAAAAGTATCCAGAGGTGAAACCTTCATCTCCAACTGCCTTGTCTGCCGCGTAAGGTCATCCGCGGCTAGAGACCTGACTCCAGGGAACAGTGTTGCCCGATGTTATCACGCGTAAATTTCCCGCTCTTGCTTACCTTCTAGGACAGAAGGAGCAGAAGCGGATGATGTACACGTTCCAGTAGCTTTGGGATTGGTTTCTTTAAGGAATCATGATCGAAGCTTCCGGAGCCTACAACTTCTCTAAATAATAATAATACACTTTATTGAAGATTAGGGAAGTTCTGCTCATTTATAATATCTGAATCATCAATTTCAAACAGAAAAACTTCTTTCGTCTACATAATTTAAAGTTGATGCATTAATAGAAAATACTTTTTGATCATAAATTTTCGAATAGAGTAATATTATGACAATTTTTGCGAAGAAATCATGAAGCTGGGAAAGGGATAGGGTGCGTTAGAGCTTTTCCTTTCCCTTTTCCAGTTCAAAAAATTATTATTTCGAACGCAAGATTTGATTTGTCGGATTTGTCTTTGTATTTAAAACATTTTTTGTATTATTTTGTAATTTTTCATTTTTGGTAAATTTCTATTTTTAAATTGAGCAAAATGAACACTTTGGTTTGTCTATTATTGAAAAAAAACGAATGCTTCCTCTATGAGGAAGCAAATACATTTGCTAACGGGAAGCAAAGTGCTCGTGAAATGAGCACCATATAGTTATAAATACAAACAAAGTGGAAACACTCGAGATCGAATTCACAGCTAGTTTATTAGGTGTGACTTGATGATTAATGAGATTCAGCAAAAATAATTGTTAAAACAAATTATTATTGTTCATGACCAACTTTATCTATATGAATTGCGCCTGACAGTTAAGGATTTTCGGCAATTTTACCTTTCTGTCCTTTTTTCACTTATCGAGGTAATAATTAATTAAAGTTAACTGAAAAGTTGTTTAAACAATTTGATATTGTTTATCACTATCTTTTCACAGATAACTGCTAGAAAGTGGCGGTTTTTTCTAAAATCTTTAACTTTGCATCGCCTTTTTATTTATGAAAAAATAATAAGTCAACCACAACAAAAATGATTTTTCGAATGGTATTGTTGTTTTAAGTTAATTAGTTTTGCTCTTTTCCCAATGCTTATAGAAATTAATTTAGAGAAAAAAAGCTATTTTACGCAAGAGGCAAAAACAAAGAATAGAATAAAAATAACAATTGCTGCATTTCTGACACCTCACTGAAGTTATTTAGAACCTTATTCAAAGGAAAGTTGTATTCATATGATCCGTGCAGAAAATTTGAAGCGTATTTTAAATATCTGTTTTATTTCAGAATATTAAATTATCAGAATATATATTCACAAAAACGAAAGAGATTATTTAAAATATAATTTTCTCTAATGTTTATTCATGAATTGTTAGTAAATAATTAGTAATTAATTAAGTAATTAATTGAAGTTGATGCAGAGTTAAAGATTTTAGAAAAAACCGCCACTTTTTAGTACTTGTCTGAGAAAAGATAGTTATAAACAATATTAAATTGTTGAAACAACTTTTCGGATAACTTTAATTAATTATTACCTCACTAAGTGAAAAAAAGACAAAAAGGTAAAAATTTCCAAAAAACCGCAAATATCAGGCGCAATCGATATGGATGAAGATAGTCATAAACAATAATAATTTGTTTAAACAATTATTTTTGCTAAAAATGATCAATTATTCAGTCACGCCTAATAAAAAATAAACAAACAGTTGAAAATTGCAGAAAAAACCTCAACATTCTACCAATTAAGCAAAGAGAATATTATCAACAATGATAATAAATTGTTTAAACAATTATTTTGTTAACTTGAATTTATTATCACTTCACTCCAAATGAAAATTCTACAAAAAGGCAGAAATTTCAACAAAAAACACTGCAACTTTCTAGCATTATTCAAATATAATATTATTAATAATTATAATAAATTGTCCAAACAATCACTATTGTTGAAATTGATAAACTATCACTTCCCTCTAATTGAAAATTGGACAAAAAATGGGAAATTTGTGAAAAAACCACGTCTTTCTAACTCCATTCTATGAGAAAATTGCTAAAAACAATAATAAATTGTTTAGACAATTCCTGTAAATATATAATTTTCAACATAAAGTAATGAAATTTTATCGCGATTTCGCTGGCAGGGGTGCAATTTTTCAGATTATCACCCGCTCCCAGCGGAATACTGCGGTTGTCCTTATGACAAACTTTTAACTATATACAGGGTGTTTTTTTAAACTTGAGACAACGAAATATTTAAAAAAATACGCATCCTACGGAAAAAATGTCTGAGAAAAAAAATTTTTATTTTCGAGGAGAAAAAAGATTTGTTAAAATTTACCCAACCCCCACCCCCACAGGAGGCACGGGTTGGGGTAACTTTGTAATTTCAAATGGCAACCCCAATTCTTTATCACAGATTCAGATTCTCCTTCACAAAATACGTAAGTTTTATTCGGAAAATTTGTTTCGATTCGCGATAGATGGCGCTGCAATCGCGAAAAACGAAATTGTTGACACTACTTTTAGCTCTACTCAGGAATAACGACCCGGACGTAGTAGTTGTCTATTCCCTCCTGGGTGCTTAATTTCGCAATTGCAGCGCCATCTATCGCGAATCGAAACAAATTTTCCGAATAAAACTTACGTATTTCGTAAAGGAGAATCTGAATCTGTGCGTGATAAAAAAATGGGGATGCCATTTGAAATTACAAAGTTACCCTTTACTCTGCCTCCTGTGGGGGTGGGGGTGGGGTAAATTTCAACAAATCTTTTTGCCCGCTCGAAAATAAAAAGTTTTTATTCCAGACATTTTTTCCGTAGGATGCGTATTTTTTGAGATATTTCGTTGTCTCAAGTTAAAAACAACACCCTGTATATGTAACTCTCGGCAAAAAGTTTCTTTTGCTATTATATGTTGAGCACGAAAACACTCTGAAGAAACGACAAGAACGTCAATATGATCAGGTCAACTAAGCTAGCACCTTCACAACTGAATTTTGAAGTTTTTCATAGCTCAGAATTTTGTGGCTTTTTTAGGGCTCTTGATATCCGCAAAAAAAATTTCCCCCAGACAACCGTTAAGATCAAAAATCAACACCCTTCCAAGAATTTTAAATTTTCAGTAAGTTATTTCCAGCGTACTTTTTGGCTTTTTTGGGCTCCTCGAAAAAAACCACTTCGATTTTTGGGCTCCAACCCGAAACGTTCAAAATAAACCCCTTGGTACCACGCAGATACGAATTTGTCACAAAATAATCTTTTTAAGAATTTTACAGTGTGAATAGAAACTTTGATTTTTGGGCTATCGAAAAAGCCCACTCTGATTCCTGGGCTCCAACCCTCGCCCTTAAAGATCAATCCCCCGGAACCACGCAGATGGGACATTGTCGAGAAATAATCTTCTTGAGAATTCTACAATATGGCTAAAGTCTCTGGTTTTTGAGCTTCTTGAAAATAACCACTCTGATTCTCGGGCTCTAATCCTCAACGTTAAAAATCAACCCCTTGGTACCACGTAGATACGACTTTGTCCAAAAATAATCTTTCTCAGAATTTTGCATTGTGGATATAGATCATTTTATTCAGGCACTCGATTTTATACTTATTCAAGCTGATGCTTATTGAATGCAAATGATTAATTTTCACAAATGATTATACTGAATATGCATAATTATTCAACATATTCATTCATATTGATACAATAACAATAATCCATTATAATGTCCGGATACAAGAAAAATCTTATTTTTCTCAACTTTGTGTAAGCAATCGGAAGGCAATATTTCGAAAACAGAAACAGACTAGGTCACGTCGAATATTCCTCAATATGGCCTTCTTACTGTTTCAATATAGTTAAAAAAGCTAAATCATCGCGTCGCTTCGATGAACTTTTTTGTTTTTCAAGTCTCACATTTTTGTTAAATATTAGACTATCTTCATAAAAATTTAAGTTTTTGGTTTAAAAATTTTTAACTGGTTTCAAAACTAGCTTTAAAATTCAACAATTTTCGTAAAGACTCGTGTTTTTTGGTAGAATATTAATCTTCTGGCTAGAAAATCGACCTTTTTAGTTGAAAATGTATATTTTTCAAGATCCACCTTCTGGGTTGAAAATTCAACTATTGCATTTTTAGAAAATTGATATTCCAGGTGAAAAAAATATCTTTAGGGTTGAACTCTTTTGTCTGAAATTAATTTTTTTAAGATTCATCATTTTAGTTCTATATTCATCTTTTTGGTTGAAAATGATTCTATTTTGTTGAAAGTTCGTTTTTTTCACCCTTGAGTGAAAAATATCAGCCGTTCGTAACAATTGATAATTTCTAAAATAAACTTAACTATTAATTGCATTTTCCGGCTATTCATCGAGGTAGAAGCTTCATAATTTTATGAGAGGACAAACATTTGGCTCTCAAATTATTATTCACAATATCAATTGTGATTCGTTATCAGGGTTCCTAAAAAAAGTTGAAAAATTAGTTATTAACAGTTTTCAAAAATCAAGTTTGTTCAGACAATTTCCATTTTTTATCAATTGGTAGCACATAGTCATTACAAAAAGGCAGGCTATCTAATGATTTGTTATTATAATTCATTGCTGTTGGTTCATATATGAAAAATAATTGCACGATTACGTTTTATTCAAAGTATTGACCTAGGAAAAGCTTTCGACACGGTAAATAGAAGTAAACTTTGGGAAGTCCTTAAAGAGTATGGAGTGAATGGAGGGCTCCTACAAGCAATAAAAACAATATATACGGGTAGTAAAGCAAGTGTAAGGGTAAATGGGAAACTGAGTGACTGGTTCGATATTATGCAAGGCGTGAAACAAGGATGCGTTATGTCCTCGTGGCTATTTATCATATTCATGGATAAGTGTCTAAGAACTGCCCTCTTCAACGAAAAAGGTATAGATCTCGAAACCGTCAAACTACGTGGGTTGGCTTTCGCAGATGACAAGATTGTTATGGCAGAATCAGTCGAAGACTTGCAAAGAATGTTGAATAAACTTAACACAAGCATGAAGAACATGGACCTCAAAATTAACGTGAATAAAACGAAAGTCATGGTTTTTGAGGGAAAAAGTGAGAAAACAATATGCAACATTGTCCTAAATGATGTGAGATTAGAACAAGTTGACAAGTACGTATATCTAGGTAGTCTATTCACTAGCGACGGAAAAATAGATGGGGAATTAGATAGGCGCATAAATAAGGGTAAGCAGGTTATCGGTAGAGCAGGATCTATCCTCATGAATAAAAACATATCAAAAAAAGCTAAAATGGCCATACATAATTCCATATTCGTACCAACTGTACTATACGGTAGCGAGGCATGGACCTGTCAAGAAAAGGACAGGAGTAAAATCAACGCGATCGGCATGAAACCTCTGCGCATAATATGCGGAAAAACACTGATGGACAAAGTCCGAAACGAGATAATCCTCAAAGAATGTGGTACAGGAGACACGCTAGTTGACATATGGGAAAGAAATCAGTTAAGATGGTTCGGAAATCTTGAAAGAATGAAAAATGAACGACTGACGAAGCAAGTATATAAAGGTAAAGTAAATGGCAGAATGCCCAGAGGTAGACCGCCGAAAGAATGGTTAGAATCTGTAAATGAGACATTGATCCGAAGAGACATAAGAAGTCATAGGAACAGAAGAGCTTGCATGAAGAAATGCATGGACGTAAATGAAGCTAGAGTAGTATGCCAGGACAGAAATATGTGGCGACAAATAGTTTATAAGCAGAGTGACAATAGAGTGAATGATGCCGGAAACAAAGACCTTGGATACTAATGGGCCCAAGTGGGGAACCATACATAACAATTCTGTGAGGCTCCTCACTTGGGGTGATCGCTAGAGAGATTGATCAACAACCTGGGTCGGAGCAGTGTTGCGGAGTGAACGTGTTATTTGAATAAATAACACGAAAACTCCAGATCAATCTAAAATATCTATACCATAACACATATACCTATATACCTATCCACCCTATACCATATAACGACCTACCTCACACCTATATACCTATCCCACTACTTTCCAACCGAGCAAGTCACGCCTACCCCGAAAGGGAAATGGCTTAATGGTATAATAATAATAATAATAATAATAATAATAACTGCTCTTCTTCAATTATGTAATCCATTTTTTGAATCAGATACAAGATTTGACAATATCTGAATGAAGAGTCCCAACCTTCTTACGGAATTAAACAAATGTATTTTCAGTGACTTCTTGCTATCATATTCTCAAAATTAATAATAACTTTTAATTATTTTTACAATTTCGATGAAGAAATACACATTTTGATCTTCTTTCTACTAATAGTTGCATTTTTTTCAACGAGGGAATATGCACATCCACTAGGGTGGCCCAAGAATACATAAATTTGATTTTCTTTGACGGTGTCCCTACCCGCATTTTGTAAGGTCCCAAATAGAAGTGAATAAGTGTTTTTTATTCATTATTCCAATATTAGCAAGTGCCGCCCACCCCCTGCAGTTTCGTATAGGGATAACATGGGAAAAAACACAATTTTGTTGGTATACTTCCATGGTCTCATGAAAGCTGTCCAAGGGATACAAATTTATCATTCATTTTTAATTTTGACCCCCCCCCCCTAGTCTTTTCATGGTGCCCCAAAAAATACTCCATGCAAGTGCAATAAGGATTTTTCGGAATATAACTTTCATTCCACGAATTTTTAGCTTAGCTAGAACCTGGAAAACATCTATTTCACAAATTTTGTGGAATTGTTGATGGTAGTGATAATCATTTTCACTTGAGATATGACAACACGTATTTTTGTTACTACTACTAACAAAAATTTTCTTAGTAGAAGGACAGAGTCTGAAGTCTGGGAAATAATATTTGTCATGTTAACAGAAAAAATTGTCAGGGTGGTGGATATGCATCAAGAAGAAATTGCGGGGGTGGGGAGAATTTCAGCGACAAACAGGGAAGTATATGTACATTAGGTACATATTTCCAAACAAAAATTGGGGGGGGGGGGAAACCAAGCTCTGGTCATCCCCTCCCAGGCTACAGCTTTCTGCGCTCATTGGATGTTTTTATGATTCTGATGTTTTTTTTTGGGTAATCATGACGATAAATAATTTGAGAGGGATAATCATATCATAATATATATCAGGGAATATCACAGGAAAAACTAAGAATAAAATTTGTTGCAGGAAATTTTTTAGAGAGATAAAGTTTTGTTCAGCCAACTTCGCATCTTTTAAAATACATGTGTTTGCTGTGGAAAAACAAAAGAAAGTTTAACCGATATTTATGTAAAGCTTATCCTATGAAGTTGATTTTTGTTGCAAAGAATCTTTCGTCGGAAATCGATGTAAAGTTAATCTTCTGTTTTTTCTGTGATGGTCAAACTTTGCCAGAGATTGCTCACGAGAACAATCTGAAAAATGAAGATCCTTATCAACGAACTGCTCTTTGCGATTTCGGGGCTCCTGAGTTTTCTTGGTAAGTACACTCAATATAATATAAAGCTTACTGTAAATATAGAATAATACATATTCCCACAACTGAAAACATTTATCTCCTCATAACTACCCTTAAAATAAATAATGAATTCAGCATACATTCAAGCATGAAAGAATTAAAAATATGCATATCAAACAAAAAAATGTAATTCGAGATAAGGTAAGAAGTTAATGATTTATTTCAGAAAAACTATTCAACCAAACACATCTAGGCTGCTCCCAACTAAAATATACATAAAACATACCTATTGAACATAATCTCCCCAGCCACCTTCCCAAGACACTAATTCTTATACTCGTTCCCACAGTCTATTCAAAAACGGCAAAACGACCCCTAGTACATTTAAAGAACCTCGTTTCAGCTGCCGTCATCTAAAATAAAAAAATTTTTAATATATAATAAAATAGAAGTAAATGTACGTAGCGAAACTCACGTATACTTATATAACATGCCTGAAAAATTATAATTCTCGTAACAAAAGATTTCCTGGAAGTTTGAAAAATACCTCTATTTCAATTATAAATTGTCTTGGAATATTTGTGATCTTGTGAAATGAGTATCTGAATTCTGTTTCAAAAATTGTATGATTAATATATTTTAAGCATGTCTAGAATTAGTTGAACAATTCTTTATTCAATTAAAATTTCAAATAGGCAAGTACAAATTAGAGAAATATATAAATTCGAGATTATTTTGATGTTTCAAAGAAAATAATTGTTTTTTTAGTTAATTAGGAAACATGAATTGATTTTTCACTCCAACGTTATGCAGTTGAGTATTGGCTATAATTTGTATAATGAATATGTATTTATGTGTAGAATAGCTCTGTTACAATTATACATTTTTTAAAAAATAATTGTGATATTGTGAAATGAGTATAGTACCAGGATTGCCTGTCTGAAAAAGAAATATTATTGAAAATACACTTTTTTCATGGATTTCTCAGCAATAAATTAAGCTGGAAAGAAAACGTAAAAAATTATACAAACAGCGCTATGCAAATATTTACGCAAAAAAAAAATCGAAATCACTTTATTCAGGCACTCGATTTCATACTTATTCAAGCTGATGCTTATTTAAGGCAAATAATTTTTACAAATGATGATACTGAATGTGCATAATTAATTAATATATTGATTCATATTGATACAATATTAATCCGTTATAATGTTAAGATACTAGAAAATTCTGATTTTTCTTAACCTTGTTCAAGAAATCGGAAGGCCATAGTTTACAAATAGACACAGACTAGGTCACGTCGAAAATTCCTCAACATGGCCTTCTTCCTGTTTCAATAGAGTTGGAAAAGCTACATCATCGCGTCGTGTTCATAACCTTTTTTGTTTTTTACGATTTACATTTTTGTCAAATATTAAACGATCTTCATCAAAATTGAACTTTGTGGTTTTAAAATTTAAAATTTATTTTTGAGCTCCAACCCTTAATGTTAAAGATCAACCCCTTGGAAACACGCAGATCGGACTTTGTTAAAAAATAATCTTTTTGAGAATTTTACAATGTGGATAGAGACTTTGATTTTTGGGCTCCTCGAAAATACCCACTCTGATTGCTGGGCTCTAACCCTTAACGTGAAAAATCAGCCCCTTGGTACCACGCTGATATGGCATTGTCAAGAAATAATCTTTTTGAGTATTTTACAATGCGGTTAGAGTCACTGATATTTCGGCTCTTCGAAGATACCCACTCCGATTTTCGGGCTTCAACCCTCAAAGTTAAAAATCAACCCCTTGTTACCACGCAGATGTGATTTTGTCAAAAAATAATCTTTTTCAGAATTTTACTTTGATTTTTGAGCTTCTCGAAAAAACCTACTCTGCTTGTTGGGCTTCAGCCCTTAAAGTAAAAAATCAACCCCCTAGTACCACGCAGATATGACTTTGTCAGAAAATAATCTTTTTAAGAATTTTACAGCGTGGATAGAGAATTTGATTTTCAGGCTCCTTGAAAATACCCACTCTGATTGTTGGGCTACAACCATTAACGTGAAAAATTAACCCCTTGGTACCACGCTGATACGACTTTGTGAAAAAATAATTTTTTTGATAATTTAACAGTGAAGATAGAGTTTTTGATTTTTGGGCTTCTCGAAAATACATACTCTGATTCTTGGGCTCCAACCCTTGACGTTAAAGATCAATCCCTTGGAACCACACAGACAGGACTTTGTCAAAAAATAATATTTTTCAGAGGTTCATAAAGTGGATAGAGACTTTGATTTTTGGGCTCCTCGAAAATACCCACCCTGATTGTTGGGCTCCAAGCCTTAACGTGAAAAATTAACCCCTTGGTACCACGCTGATATGACTGTGTCAAAAAATAATCTTTTTGATAATTTAACAGTAAAGATAGAGTTTCTGATTTTTGGGCTTCTCGAAAATACACACTCTGCTTGTTGGGCTTCAACCCTTAACATTAAAAATCAACCCCTCTGTACCACGCAAATACGACTTCGTCAAAAAATAATCTTTTGAAGAATTTTACAGTGTGGATAGAGACTTTCATTTTCAGGCTCCTTGAACAAACCCACTCTGCTTGTTGGGCTTCAACCCTTAACTTGAAGAATCAGCCTCTTGGTACCACGCTGATATGACTTTGTCAAAAACTAATTTTTTTGATAATTCAACAGTGGAGATAGAGTTTTTGATTTTTTGGGTTCCCGAAAATACACACTCTGATTCTTGGGCTCCAACCCTTGACGATGAAAATCAACCCTTTCGTAACATGCAGATGTGACATTGTCGAAAAATTATTTTCGTGAGCATTTTACAATATGGCTAAAGTTTCTGATTTTTGGGCTCCTTGAAAATACACACGCCCAAAAATCAGAGGGTCCAGCTACATTGTAAAATTCTTAAAAGGATTATTTTTTGATAAAGTCATATCTGCGAGGTACCAAGTGATTGATTTTTAACGATAAGGGTTGGAACCCTAAAATCTTAGTCGGTATTTTCTAGGAGCCCAAAGAAGCCCAAAAATACGCCGGGAATAAATTCGTGAAAAATTCAAATTCTTAGAAGGGGGTTGATTTTTGAAGTTAAGGGTTATTTCAGCGAAAATTTATTTGTGGATTTCAAGAGCCCTAAAAAATAATACAATTCTGGGCTATAAAAAATCGCAGAATTCGGTTGTGGAGGTGCTAGCTCAATTGACCTGATAATATTGACGTTCTTGTTGTTTCTTTAAAGTATTTTCGTTCTGAACTTATAATAGCAAAAGAAACTTCTTGCCTCGAGTTTTATATATGTCGCTTTTCCTCAGAAATTTTTCTGCTACATTTTTCCCCTTAACATTTTCTATAACGTTTTTCCTCGGATATTTCCAAGTAAAATTTTTACCTCACGATGTTACTTAATTTGAATGCTGGTATTCATTTAAAAAAAATTTTCCCGTGAGTCAAGCAATTCTCAGTACATTTTCAAAAATATGTAGGGGTGGTTTACCCTCGAGTAATTTTTTTATTCATGTTGGGTGGACTCAATTTTACTTCCTTGGTTATAAAAATAATTTTCATATTTTTTGTCTTTGAAAACTATATATTATCATAGACACAAAATAAGAATTTTTCAGGGGAGTTGCCCCTATTTACTTGTTTACAAATTTTTTTTGGCAAGACACGTCAACTTTATCTTTTATCACGAGGAATCTTTTCCAGTAGGTTTGGTCGAAATCAATTTTGTTTTTATATACAAAACTATTCAATCGACACTTTCGACCCCTATCTATGAGGGGTGGTTTCACTCCAGCAAAGTGTTTTTGGGCAGATGAAAACAAACAAATGTCGCACAGTTTTTTGAGTACTACAATATTTATCCGGAAGAATCAAGTCGGTGAGGGATACCCGGAGTACCTCTTTCTACCTCATGCAAAATCACCTTTTAAAGGCCTCTTAAAAGGCCCCACTTTTGAGTGTAGAATATTATATTCCCAACTTATTGCAGCCAGGCCCCAAATGTTTCTAACACAAACCCTAATGCACAATAAAGTCCGTTTCTGACAGTTTTAATTAAAACGTGGTCATCAAAATTCAACTACTCAACACTCTAAGGAGTAACCTTGATGTAGTCCAGGTATTCAGGAAAAATATTTCCGAAGAAAGTGTATTCATAATAGAAATCTAGGATTCTTCTAAGAAGTGAACCTGGCAGTCCAGGTATTTAAAATATATCTTTCTCGAGAAAGTTGTGTTCATAACTGAAATTCGAGACACCCTCATGGGTTTTCGAAGGTCTCGTTATTCTTAGAAGTAAGCCTGGTAGTCTGGATGTTCAAAATATATCTTCTTCGAGGAATGTGCGTTCAGAACTGAAATTTTATTCACCTTGACCGTCTCCCAGAGTCCTCTCTTTCTAGGAAGTAAGCCTGGTAGTCCAGATGTTCAAAATTCATGTTCACTTAGAAAGTTGCTTTCAGAACTGAAGCTGGAGGCACGTTAGACCCACGAGGTTGTTTAAAATTTCAGTTATAAACACAACTTCCTCGAGGAAGGTGTATTTGTAACATCTAAACTACTGGGATTAATTCTTAGAATTACGAGACCTTAGAAAACTGATAAGGTGTTTTAAATTTCAGTTACGAACACAACTTTCCCGAGCAAGATGTATTTAAACACCTGTACTACCGGTCTTACTTCTAAGAATGACGGGAGGTTCGAAAACCCAAGAGGTTGACTAAAATCTTAGTTATGAACACAACTTCCTTGAGGAAGATGTATTTTAAACACCTGGACTACCGGTTTTTAATTCTTAGAATGACGAGACCTTCGAAAGCCCATAAGATTGTTTGAAATTTTATTTACGAACACAATTTTCTCGAGGAAGGTGCATTTTGAACATCTGGCCTAAAGGGTTTAATTCTCATAAAGAAGAGACTTTCGAAAACCGATGAGCGTGTTTCAAATTTCAGTTACGAATGCAACTTCTCCCAGGAAGATGTATTTTAAACACCTGGACTATCAACTTTACTTCTTGAAATGTCAAAACCTTCAAAAAAAGATTAGCGAGTCTTAAATTTCAGTTATGAACACACCTCTCGAGGAGGATGTATTTTAAACACCTGGACTACTAGGTTTAATTCTTAGAGTGACGAGATCTTTGAAGAACGATCAGTGTGTTTTAAATGTCTGTTACGAACACAGCTTCCTCGAGGAAGATATATTTGAAACACCTGGGCTATCGGGTTTACTTTTTAGAATGACGAGACTTTTGAAAACCCACGAGGTCTGCAATTTTAGTTATGAACACAACTTCCTCGAGAAAGGTGTATTTTAAACACATGTACCATTATCGACGCCATCAATCACTGTATCATTTTGATAACTATTTTTCAACTTTAAATAAATCTCTGTGTTCAAAAGAAAATTTTTCAAAAACCGCTTCCTTTCGCGGTGTACTTTCATAAACTCACTCTTGTCATTCTGTTTTGCATACTGATGCTAGTACGCTCTGAAGTTGTGCTCATTCATTTTCATTAATCCTCTAAAGCGAATCGTATCAAGCTGAAATCCTTGATCAATAAAGCTGCAACAATTTGATGCCCTAAGTTTTAATCTGATGAAGTGACGCGACACGCGCGGACCAGACGACTTGACCGCGTGGAGTGCTACATCGCTGGTTTAATCTATCATTCAGCGTTATTGGTATACTTAGTAACGCTATTTTTGTTGAATCACTTGCTGGTTCACCCAGTCAATGTCGAAAAATCACTGGTTGAAATTTCAAATTGTTTCATTTACAGTGCTTCAGTTTATAATTATTTTCTGTTTAATTATTATATTGCTTTTTGATCTTTTGAAAATTGCGAATCTTTCTTTTATTGTTACAGAATTGAATGCTATACATATGCAGCACTCTTTGTTATCCCACACGATTGATTTGGTGATAGATGATCATTCTGGAGCAGTGACGAGCGCTAACTTTCCTGGCAATCATATTCCTGATAACCAATATCATTTAAGTCACAATTATTTACTTTGTTTTGCTAAAACAGAGGGAGGACATATATTCGTAGCATATATAAATGAACATGGAGGACTTATAGGAGTCCGAGCACCGGCAGAACCACGTAAGTAACCGATATAATTTTAAATCAGGCACAGATGTCTAGCTTAGGATTTTGTAATGATTTAGTACTTGGATATATCATATTGTGGTGCAAATTAAGGAATGCGTATTTCAAAGTTTGATCAAAATTCTTGTTACGTTCTCATCATTCATGATGGAAGAGATTTATGTAAAACAGGAACTATCCAGTTTCCGTCAATTCTCGACTTTTTGAGACCCACTGAGTCAGAAAAAATGTTTTTAGAGAACATGCATGTCGGTCTGTCTGGCTGTAGTCTGATGGTATAATGCATTTCCAAGAAATTTTTCAATCAAAATTTCCTTTGGTACATTTTTTTGCAATCCAAAAATACAGATCTTTGTTATCCAATTAATTGGATAATTTCATTGTGATTCATTATTGGATGAGGGGAGGGCTTTCTTTCATTTTTATGATTCAAGACATTTTTTCTTGCCCCAAGGAAATATTTTATTACACGTATTTGTACTATAATAAGCAACTGTTTTACTAGTTATTCATTTTAACATTAATATTTGTTTCCAAATTGGAATTTTTTAAATATTAAGTGCTTCAATTAAGAATTGTACAGTAGGATTGTCCAAAAATGTATTGGATTTTTTTTTTTAATTTTAAGGCACATCGCCGCAAGCCCCATTAAGTTTAACGCGTATTTTCCATAAGGAGAGAAGACGTTTTTGTAAATTTTATTCCGATTTATCAATATTAGGTAAATCGAGTGTAAACTAAAACTTGTGCTTCATAATCAGCTAAAAAATACAAATAAATAATTACTTTTTATATATGTCACCTCATAAGGCTGTTTCATAGGGTACCAAAAAACCCCCATTAGTGACAAATTCTGGTGAATTATTCAAACAATTTATTATTATTTTGAGCAATTTTACCTTAGAATAGAGTGAGAAAGTCGAACTTTTTTCAAATTTTTCAACTTGTTATTAACTTTTCATTTGCAACGAGGCTATAACCGACTATATTCAACCTACTTTTGTCCACTTCTTAATGACAGTGAGGTAATAATTAACCGAAGTCAACAAACATAATTGTTTAGACAATTTATTATTATTTTCAACAATATTCTCTCTGAATAATGCTAAAAAGCGGTGGTTTTTTCCTGAAATATTCAAATTTTTGTCCACTATTCACTTAGAGCGAGGTACAGATTCATACAATATGAAAAATATAATTTTTTGAATAAATTATTGCTTATTACTACCTTCTCCCATAGTGATGCTAGATAGTTTGAATTTTTATTTAAAATTTTTCACTTCTTCTCAACAAAAATATTTGTTTAATTAAAAAAATCTTGTTCTTGAAACAATTTGATATAGCTTATAAGTATCTTCTCTTAAATAACTTTGGTTATTAATAAAGCTTTGGTTTTCTAGTTATGAACCAATAATTAGTAAGCAATAAAAATAATCATTTTTTGAACAATCACTCTCTTTTTTGTGTTTATACTTTTCTGAAGTAAAAAAGGTATTTGAAATATTTGTTAAATTTTCTATATATATTACATTAAATGCGAATTTTCCTTGAATTAGTTACTGGAATCCTTATTCTTCAAATTAATCCTACCATTTCTATTCATTAATTATTTTTTCAAAACAAAAAGTAAGAAAAAGATGACAACTTGACAAAGACCCAAAACTTTCTAGCATTAATTTAAGAGACGATAGTTATAAAACATGATGAATCGTTTGAACAATTATTTTTTCTTAGATTGCAATGATCATTACTTGCTATCCAGAATTAGTGTAGGAAAAGCTAGTTATAGAAAACTAATTGTTTGAAACAATATCATTAATTAAGCATTACCCTGCTATAAATGAAATGTGGGCTAAAAGTTGAATTTTTTAAAAATGATTGCAATTTTCTAACATTATCCTGAGGGAATATTCTTATGAATGATAGATTGCTTAAACAATTATTTCTGTTCAATTCAATTGATTATGCCTTGATGTAGGCGAAAAGTTCAAAACAAGTTGAAAAATTTGAAAAAATGCGCGACCTTCTAACTCTATTCTGAGAGAAAATTGCTCAAACCAGTAATAAATTATTTAAAAAATTGATATGAACATCTAATTATTAGTAAAAAGTAGTATCCCATGTGTCACAAGCAGAAGGAATTAGGAATAATTGCAAAAAATCATAATCATTGCCAAAAGTGTGCAAAACCAAATTTTCCACTTTTAGGTATCCTTGGACCCTATAAACATACTTATGAGGGTGATATTGAAAAAATAATCACTAATTTGTGTTACATAGATAAATGTGAAGAGAAATGATGAATTTAAACTCAATTCACCTAATATTGACGATTCCGAATAAAATTCATAAAAACGTCTTTTTTTCTTATCGGAAGTATGAACTTCATGGAGCTTACGGAATCTCTAAATATCACTGAGAAAACGTCGTGAATTCGAATAAATTTGAGGGCGATCCACAAATCTTTCTTTTCTTTTCAAGATCCAAATCCTGCAGTATGGTATATCGCTTATGGTGGCCATTTCTTGAGGTTGATAGTAGATTTTGGAACAAGACGTCCAAGAGCCATTGGACTAGAACCTACAAATCTAAGCGGCCCTTACGTACCCAATGAAGGCTACTTGGTTTCTGTGGCTGGCATACGTTTTCGAGTGTTCTATGGGCATCACAGAGAAATGCGTAAAGCCAGCCTCCCTCAATCAGGATAATAGTATTAAATAAGAATACACACAAGAAGAACAACAAATGCATGAAAATTGTGTAGTACTTTTTGTGGTGAATAAATAGATGATAAACTAAAAAAATACTTTTATTACTTGAAAGTCAGGTTGCTGAACAGGGAAAGTAAAGGTTCACCGATTTCTTAAATGCTTCTTTCACACTTTTCGATAGGTGAAATTTAAGTTCTTGGCATGTAGATGTTTATTCAAGAATAAAATTTTGCATGTTCAGGTCTAGGCTTTTGGCTACCTATGTGTGTACTACTTTTGCTACCTATATATGTACTACAAGCAAAACTAGAAAATGTTTTTTTATCGCGAAATTAACGTTAAAGCTATTGAAGTTTCCACTTTCAAATTGCGCGGGAATTCACGGAGCCAATGAATGCGTATTCCTTGCGCATGCGCAGAAAGTTTAAGATCGCTGCTGGCTGTTGCCACCATGTTTCTAGTCTGTCCGGTAACGGATACAAACAAGCCTCTCTAGTAAACTCACAGGAGAAACAGAAATGAATTTCTGTTTCGGGTAATTTTCAAGTAGATGAAATTGAAATTTTTCGCATTAAAAAAAAACTAGATTTAATAGAGTTGACATGGTAACAAATCCCCAAGTAATATCTGAATACTGTTACCCACTAGGAATCTGACATGCAAGTAGCAATTCCTCTCATAGCATAGAAACTTTTCATGATAGTGATAGGTGACCTGAGTACCAGGACATTTCACTCGATGGTTCGCGAAAAATGAAGCTGAAAATTACTAAAATATCCATGTCCCTCATTACAAACAAATGTGACCTTGTACGAGAAAAAAAAACCTTAAGTAGGCTAGCTAAATTTTACAGTATAGTAAAACGTGTAAAGTTGGCCACCTTTGTAACCTGGCCACCTGTCTCAGTTGGTCTGGTCTTTGCGGAACCGGAAAACTTGTATTGACTTCAATAGGATCTTTCTTGGATAATTTGGCCACTTGTCCGTTTTGTATCATAGCCGCCTTTTCACAAGATTTTCATATATTCCAACCTGCCGAAGTTGGCCACTGACATTCACGCAGAGCGGTAAATTAAAATTTTCAGACAGATATCGTTCAAACATTAGAGAACAAATGACTTCAGCTTCTCCAATAGTCTCTCTTTTCTTATTCCACATCGACTAAGTAAGCTTCTTAGCCAGCAAAAGCCCCACTTAAACATCATCGACCAGTAGCAGTAAGTCATTCCCTATTCCATCATGACTGGCCTATAATAAGTCAACGTGTGATAACGTAGAAATAGTTCATTCTAGCCTATAATCGTTTCGATACATATGGTTTTTCTTAGGACGATAGGAAGATTCTTTAAAACGGAACCTCAACGACTGCATAATGGGTACAAAACGGAAGAAGATTATTGAGTTGACTACTGAAATGAAGGAAGAAGTTTTGGACTTACTCCATGAAGTTGATAACCAGCGGAAAATCGCTGAAGCTTTTTCTGTAGCGAAGCTGCTGGAAACATCGGTGAAAAATGGATCGAGATTTTAAGAGCCTGGAATGGAAACTGCTGCAGTGGAAGAAAAAGAAAATAGTGAAAATGAAGAGCTCAACAACTTGGTTTTTGAGTATTTCTGTAAATGTCGACCTATCCTCCAGTCAAAAGCTGAAGGAATATCAGAAAAGCTTGGTGTATGAAAATCTCAAGTCAGCAACGTTGGTTGGAGTCTGTCCAAAGACGGAACAACATTACATAATTTTCGGATTCTCTGTGGCGAATCAGCAGCAGCGGACTTAGAAGTAGCAGCGGAATGGAAGTCCAAATTGCCGAATAATGCCACTATTCACAATTGTACAAAAATGTTGAGCCATTTAACAGTGAAATTCCTTTCACCTAATCTAAAATAGGAAGTTTAACCGCTGGATCAAGAAATAATACAAGCAGGTAAAGCTCGTTATCGTACAAAAAATGCTACGATATCTTATCACGGTTGCTGAAGACCAGCATTTGAAGTTCAGCCCGCATCACCATAACGCTAAAAACGAAGCTACTTTCACTTCTCATAATGACTCAGATTTTGGAGATAATTAAATTCTGACTTTTGCACGAGAAAGAGCAGGTCAAAAACTATGAAGAAGACTGACAACCTTAGAAAATTTATTTTCCTACTTAAGGTCATGTTTCTCGTTTTGGGTCACAAATGTTTCTTTTGCCTAAACCATGCGCGAATGCAGTAAAGTAGGTCGTACTTAAATTACCATACATATTTTCCTACACGAACAACTGGATTCTTCCAGTCTAAATTATGATAAGCTAACATTGTTATCATTACACATATACAATTTGAATAATTTACATACTGTGAAGCCTCGGAGAATATGAAACAAAAAAATGCAATGAAAAATCTACCTCCATCGGGAATCGGATGTGGATCCGTTGAGTGTGAACTCAGTACCGACAACAGGATTCTATCGAGGAGTTGTATTAAACCCTAGTCCATAAATGCTTTTGTAAACACCAATAGGTCCCCGAGATACCTTTTGTTTGAGAGGTCAAAAAAAGTTTCCTGATTACGAATATCTTGATTATTTTCTCAAAATACTGGCCATTTCTTGCTCAAACAATTTTTTGTAACAATTTAGTTGATTTAAAAAAAATACATTTTATAAAATAATTCTTAGCGTCTCTAATCGAAAAAAATTTATTTTCCTTTTCGGAATTTTTTCGTATGATGCATTTTTTGCAATTTATAGCGTTACAAACAAATGATTTTTAGGCGAACCAGTGTAATAATTTTCCATAAACCTGTTGCAAAACCTATGCCTACCATTAACAACATTGCTTATTCTCCACCTAGATATCCACATCTATCAAACTCAATTCTAAATCATAGATTGTTATTCATATTTCAAAATAATTTTACGTTCGTTTATTCAGACAGGAAAATTTATTTTAATTCTCAAAAACTTATTTAAAAATGTCTTTCATGTATTCATTCATTTTTTATTATTTTTTATTTTTCATTCATTTTGCAAGAAATTAACATTGAGCTAGATTTTATTAAATTATAATTCTATCAATTGATAGAAACGCAACTAACTTTAGTTCCGTATCGGATCAACAAAGTTTCTCTCTAAGTTAATATGAAATTGATTTAAAATCTGGAATTTTCAAGATTTCGAAATACAATTTTGGAACTTTTCAAGGATCTCTGGAAGTTTTGAGAAAAAAAAAAAAAATGTTCTAAAGATTTCTGGGAAAATTTTTAAGTGATTTTTTATTTTGAAAAATTATTTTTAAGAGAATGTTGGATAGGATTTGAATAAAAACAACGTTTTATTAATAAATAACAAGTGAACAATTATCAATTTGGAAAAAATGCAGGGAAGTTTCAGATACGTTTAGAAGTTTCAAAAAGATCCCAAAATAATATAAAACTTGAATAGATTTCAAAACGTTTGAAACAGAATGTACATTTTTGAAGATATTGCACATTAAATTCAGAAGCCTTACAAGAATTTTTGAATTTCTTAAAAGAATAAAAACTTATTATCAAAATTCCCAGAAATACTAAAAATTATTATTTTTTTTGAAGCAATCAAAAGAGAATATTTAAAAACATTTCCAAAACTTTCAAAAAAGAATCTGGAAGATTTTGAGATTTTCAGAAAATTGTAGGAAAAATTTTATTTCCAAGATATTCACAAAATTTTCATTAGATTTCTGAAGAATTTTGAAATTATTTTTGTGAAGCAAATTTTCAAGGGAATATTTGAAAAAAAATTCAAGACGAATGTTTATATATAGACTAATGTTTCTAGCTTGAAATAGATCAAAATGATGTAATTTTGAAGCTTTATACAATTTTTAAAAATTATTCTTAAATTTACAGCATTAAAATCATAATTTGAAGCTTTAATTTAAAAAAAAAAAAAAAAATTCTAAAGTATTTTACTTTGTTCCAATGTACAGTTAAGTTTTTATAACAATTTAAATTAAAAAGATGGTTATCTCCAAGAACTCGAATCTTTTAATTTCAATGTACGTGTTTAAGAATTCACCTCTGCTTTGAAATTTTGTCTTTCTGATTTTAAAATTCACCTGCTTGAGCAGAAATTACATTTTGTTGACAAGCCATACATTTGGTTGAAAATTCTGCTTTTTTGACGAAAATCGAACTATTTTGTAGAAAATTTACTTGTTGGTTGAATTTAATATTTTGGTGTTGAAAATAGAACTGAAATCTTTTCTGGGTGAAAATTCAACTCTTTTTTTGAGAATTTTTTAAAAATTCAAAATGCATCTGTTTCAAGAGAAATTTCATCTTTCTTGGATAAAAATATAACTCTTTGGTTGAAAATGAAACTATTTTGTTGAAAATTCCTGCTTTTGGTTAAAAATTCTACTGTTCTGCTGCAAATTTACTTTTTTTCTAGAATTCATACTTTGGTGATAAAAAATGAACTGAAAGCTTTTCTGGATGAAAGTTCAACTTCTTAAAAAAATGTGTTCTTTTTCTATGAAAAATTCATCTTTTTCAGTACAAATTTCATTTTTTCAAATGAAGATTCAACTATTTGGTAGAGAATTCAACTATTTCGTTTAACGAATAGTTGCATTTTCATTTAAGAAAGGTGAAATACCTTTTTCAAAATAGATGAAATGAAAAAAACTTGAGAAAAATATTTATTAATAGTTAATTTTCTGCTAAATAGTCAAATTTTTAACCAAAAAGTATGACTTTTCAACAAGATTGTTAAATTTTGAACGAAACAGTTGCATTTTTGTCCAAGAAAAATAGAAATTTTACTAAAACAGGTGAATTTTCATATCAAAAAGACAAATTTTCAAAAAAAGAGTTGAATTTTCGTCGAAAAGGATTTCAATGGACTTTTCTACAGAAAAATACAAATTTCAAGCAAAAAGTGAATTGTCAAGGAAAGAATTGAGTTACTGAAAAATACAGAATGTTACATTTGTTTAATTTGAGTGGTTGACGTAATTAAAACGCTGTTAATTTTACGCAGATTATTGTAGAAAATTACAAATCTTTACAAAAAAATTACAGGATTTCACAAGAGGTGGGATATTGGAAAACTACGTGAAATTAATTTTTATATACTGATAGCTTATTGTAGAAATGTATAATTCTATAAGAAACTACAATGATAGAAAAAATTGTAAACTTTTATCAAGAACTGTCGAAGAATTTCAGATATTGAAGGCTCTTATTTAATTCCAAATCCTATTCAAATATTGTTTCCAACTAAAACATTAATTTTTCATCCGCAATTTAGGTTGAAATTTTTCAATTCAAGAAAACAATTGTTTGAATATCAAGCAATATTTCACCTTTCATTGAAAATGAGCAATTATGAATCAAATAATAAAACCTAAATAATTTTAAACTGAATCATTTGAAAGAGAAAGCCCTGAATCCCTAATATTTCATAATGTTAAATTGAAACTTTGAATGTTACAATTTTAATTGTTCCAGTTAACAAATTTTTAATATGTAAGTGAACTTATTCAATTTTCATGAATTATCAACAAATAAACAATTAACAATTTGGGAAAAATTGTAGTTGGTTTAAAAGATATTCATAAGTTTTGAGAAGATCGAAACTTAAGAACTTTATTACTACTTTTGCCAGATTTTTCAAAAATTGGAGGAAAAATTCGAGTTCCAGAATAATAAAATTATTATTAGATTCCTGGAAAATTTCAAAATAATTTGTTCAAACAAATTCTTGAGAGAATATTTTTAAAATTTCAAAACAAATTTTCGTGTATGAATTAATGTTTCTAGCTTAAAATGGTGTAAAATGGTATAATTTTCAAAATTTATACATTTTTCTATTCATTGTTCAATTCATAGCATTAAAAATGATAGCGTGAATTTCTATTTTTTTAAATATTTCAAGTGCACAATGTATACAAGTTAAAATTTAGCAGTTTAACTGCTTTTAATTAAGAAATTTTCACTTTAAAATTTTACAAACTTTCATTTCATATGCGAAAATTAAGTGTTTGAATTTCATTTTCTCTGAACATTAATTTTAGAAGTTTGAAATTCAAGTATTCCACTTTGTGTATTCTAATTTGCAGTTAAGTACTTATAACTTCAAATGGAAAAATGGTTATCTTCATGAGTTCGAATCTGTTAATTTCAGTGACCGTGATCTATTCTCTCTTCATTATTTAATTCTTATTTGCAGTCAAAAAGTTGTCACGCATTAATTCCAAGAGTGCGAGAGAATTTTCAAGAGCCTCCACGGACTTTTTCGGTGAGTCTCCTTGCGATTTGCCTTTAGGCCACGCGTCCTGCGAACATTTAGTGGTGCGAACGTGTCAACAGGCAAAAGGTGTGACCTAAAGGCAAACTGCAAGGAGACTCACCAAAAAAGTCCGTAGAGGCTCTTGAAAATAAAGCAAGAGACGCCTGCGGAATGCGTCTGATGAATAGTTCATGCGTTAATACTTTCAACTCTCTTGCCCTAAACTCCGGAGTTTCTTCTCTGTGTGTGTGCGCTCCGGTTTCCTGCTTCACAAATTCTTATGAATGATTCACAGTTTTTCGGATACAACCACACGGAGAAGAAACTCCGGGGTTTAGCGCAAGAGAGTTCAGGCGCATATCGCAGGCGTCTCTTGCTTCATTTCCAAGAGCCTCTACGGACTTTTTCGGTGAGATTCCTTGAAGTTTGCCTTTTGGCCACGCCTTCAGCCTGTTGGCACGTTCGCACAACTAAATGATCGCAGGAGGCGTGGCCTAAAGGAAAATCGCAAGGAGACTCACCGAAAAAGTCCGTGGAGGCTCTTGGAAATTTCGCTCGCACTCTTGGAATTAATGCGTGACAAAAGTTCACGCGCTAATGCCTGGATTTTTCTCTCCGTGCAGAATATCGAATATTCCTGGGGTTGGATGCGTCAAATGACAAAAGAGTTACAAAACTAAAAACGCTAGGAATGAAATGAAAACCAGAAAGCAAAGAAAAAGCACTTTAATGAACATACATACATAGGTATACCAAGTTTTAAATAATTTGGAAGTCAGAACTGCAGCCTTTTTTTTAATTCACTTCCGTCCCAAAAGATGTTTAACATACAAAATTTTTCAAAGAATTTCCGAAAATCGATAATAGAACTCTGTGGAAAAGCAGGACATAAAGATCTTGAATGGGTATGATTAATTTCGAGACCATTGACCCCTCGTCATTTCGGTTATCAATTTTATGTTTGACATCTTCAAAAATCCACATTGTGCTTTAAATGTTTTGAAATCTTCTCAGGTTTTAACCTATTTTGGAACCTTTTCAAAACTTTAAAATATATTTTAAACTTACTTGATTATTTTCCGAATTCATAATTGTTCTATTGCAAAGAATTTTTCAAAAATCTTTTCAAGTATTCTCTTAAAGTTAATTTTTAAAAATAAAAAATTCTTTTAAATTTCCCCAGAAGACTTTAGAAACATTTTTTATTTTCTTGAAACCTTTGAAGATTCTTAAGAAGCTTCAACATTTTATTTCCAAATCCTCAAAAATCCAAATTTATTTTTCCATTCTTTGAAACCTTTTTCAGTTTTAAATTAAAATTGGATCTTCTCGAAACTTGTCAATATCTCTTAAACTAACTCTAATTATCACAATTTAATGATGGTTCAATTGTTATTTATGCATCAAAATTCAATAATTTCACTTACATATTAAGAATTTGTTAAATAGAACAACATAAATATGAAGGTTGAATTCTATTTTTTTTAAATTGAGCAACATAAAATAATTGTTTACTTTGAGGCTATGTAGTCAAATTTCGGCTATAATTTGTATAATCAAGGTATATTTGTATTGAAAATAGCTTCAATTCAACTCTATATTCTTTTCAAATTTTTTTGATCTTGTGAAATGATTATTTAAATTCGATTTTCGAAATTATATGATTCATATATTTTAATTTTGTCTGGAATTGGTTTGGAATGTTTTTAATCAATTAAATTTCCAGATGAGAAAGTACAAATTGAAAAAATATATAAAGTAGGAATTGTTTCATTGTTTCAATGAAAATAGTTGTTTTTCTATTTAATTAAGTAACCTAAATTTATTATTAACTTTAACGTTATGTAGTCAAATATTGGACATAATTTGTATAATAAATGTGTATTTATGTATAAAATAGTTCCATTACAATTATACATTTTTTTGAATGTTTGTGGTATTGTGAAATGAGTATAGTACCAGTTGTCTGTCTGTTGGTAAAAATTATATTAAAAACACGTCTCTTTTTTTATGGATATCTCAGAAATAAATTAAGTTAGAAAAGAACCCTTAAGAAAGCTTTTTTCACGTCGATTGAGTCGAACAAGACTCTAATTATAACTTGTACTTTATTTAACTTTTATAAAATATTATGTTGATCAAATAATATACAATAAAATTATACGAACATCATTATGCAAATATCGATTTTATACTTATTCAGGCAGATACTGATTCAATGCAAATAAATAATTTTCACAAATAATGAAACTGAATGTGCATAATTAATTAATATATTGATCCATATTGATACAATAATAATCCATTATAATGTAAAGATACAAAAGTTTTCAACAAAATAGTTAAATTTTCAACCAAACAGATGAATTTTCGACTTCAATAATGCATCTTCAATTAAAAAATCACTTTCTATAAAGAGAAATTTTTTTTAACCAAATTCTTACATTTTAAACTAAGAAGATAATTTTACAATAAAAAATGGAATAGATGAATTTCAAGTGATGAAAACTAATTCTTATCCAAAAGGATGAATTTTGAAGCAAGAAGAATAATTTTCTACCTATAAAGACAAATTTTCAACCAAATTCACGACATTTAATCTAAATAGTGAAATTTTCCACTAAACAAGATTAATTTACAATCAAGAATAAATAGTTAAATTTTTAGATCCAAAAATTCATTTTCAACCAAAACAAACAAAATTTCAAAAACACACATGAATTTCAAACTGAAATGACAGATTTTCACGAACAATGAAATAGTTAAATTTTTCATTCATAAATTAATATTAAAAAAAAAAACGAATTTCCAAGAAAATAGTTATACTCCCAATCAAAGAGATAAATTTTCAACTGAAATAATGAATCGTCAGAAAAAAATTTTTAACAATGCAGTTCTACTTTCCATACAAAAAATTAAATAAACAAAAGTTGCTCTTCTAAGACAGAATAAAAACACATCCAAATTTATAGCAATAATTTTTTGATAGTATGCTAAGTTCTTTTTGTAATCGTAAGAAAATCATTCGGAATGGAAAAACTAAATTTTTAGAATTAATAATAACCTTTTAAACTAATTGCATAGAAAAATGAAATATTTGTATATATAATATTGAAAGCAGAGTTCTGATACTTACTTCACAACATCCAAAACTTGGTACAAATTTCACAATTGGAATCAAGGTATTTAAAAAATGAATAATTTTTTTTACAATTTTGAAACTTAAATTCAGATACTCATTCCACAACATCACAAACATTGACGGAAATTGCGTGATTGGAATAGAGGTATTTCAAATGTTAATAAACTTTTATCATAAAAATTATAGCCAGAATTCAAGTACACAACATTAAGTGAATCATCAATTTATATACTTCATTAAAACGAAACAAATTAAAATTCAATCTTTATGTAATTTAATATTCTGAAAAAAATTCATCAGCTGACGATCAATCAATCTGTTCAGAAAATAAGAAGCATCGATTTTTTAAACTTTAGATTTTTTTGACTTATCACTTTTATTTCTACAAATTTGATTTATTAGTAATCATTTATAGTAGTTTATGAGAAAATTAAAAAATATTCACATATGATTTTGAAAATTAAATCCAGATACTCATTTCACAACGTCACACACATTTGGAAAATTATGTAATTTGTATAGGGGTATTATAGCCACTATCCAATTACATAACCTTGGAGTAAATAATCAATTTATGAACTTAATTGAAAAAGTAAATATTAGATTTTTATTTAATTTAGTAGTATAAAAAAATTCATCAGCTAATAATGAATCAGCCACTTCAACAAATAAAAAGAATTAAACTATAACTTTCATTAAAACATTCAAATAATTTTTACTGCACATTTTTTCAAACTTTCGCTTTTATTTTTACAAATTTAATTTATTATTAACCTTTTCTGGTTATTCAAGAGAAAATTAAGACATATTTTCATATAATTTTGAAAATTAAATTCAGATACTCATTTCACAAAAGTCACACACATTTTAAAAAATTATGGAATTCGGATCAGTTTTCTAACAAAAATGGAATAGTAACATTTTTAGTCAAATAAATTCATTTCCAACATTGAAAAGAACGAATTTTCAACAACATAGTTACATTTTCGAGCAAAGAAATAAGTTTTAAACTGAAATAGTAAATTTTGAAAAAAATGAATTTTCAACCCTAAAGATGAATTTTCTACCAAAAAAAAAGACTAATTTTCAGCAAAATAGATGAATTTTAGAACAAAAGATTTAAATTTGCAATCAAACAGATGAATTTTCAACAAAAAAATGATTAAATTTCTATAAAAAGGATTACATTTTCGAAAGAAAGGAATAGCTAACTTTTCAGTTAAAAAATTAATTTTCATGAAAAAAACTGGCTTTCAATGAAAAAAATTAATTTTCTACCAGAAAAATCATAAAAAAAGTAAATTATTGATGAAAATCAGAGTAATTTCGACAGAAATTCTTATTTTTCTTCACTTTGTTTAAGCAAACGGAATGCAATATTTTAAAAATAGAAACTTACTAGGTCATGTTGAAAATTCCTCAATATGGCCTTCTTACTGTTTCGATAGAGTTAAAAATATTACACCATCGTGACGTTTTACTGAACTTTTCTGTTTTCCAATCTTTAAATTTTTATAACTTTCTTTACAATTATTATTTGAAGTTAAAAATCATTTTTATTTTCACCAAGCTATTAGTTTCCAACTTTTGAATTCGGAAATATTTCGACTGATCGAATTAGTAATTTTCTACTTATCTTGAGTGGCTCACTTTCACTATTCAATTTTTTTCTGTTTAAAAAAAAAATACCTTTTACAAGTTTTGGTTGAAAAGTTTACTATTTTATTTTTGGCTCTGAATTTATCTCGTTTGGATAAAAATTGTAGTATTTGGTTGAGAATTTCATTATTTTTTTTGAACATGCAACTATTTTATTGAAGACATTTTTTCGTCAGAAAGTCAGCTTTTTCGAAAATTAATTTTTCTTTAGATTAACATTTTAATCGAAAATGGATCTTATTTGATGGAAACGTAACCATTTTTTTGAAAAAATTTTTTGAGAAATAATGCTTCTTACTAACAATGTAAAAATTCCACTCTTTTGTTAAATTTGTATTATTATTGAAAATTGATCATTTATACTTTAAGATTCATGTATTTTGTGAAAAAATTTTGTCGAAAATTAATCTTCCAGTTTGAGAATTCATCCTTTTTGGTTGAAAATGCAACTGTTTGGGTCTAAATTAATCTGGTTTGGTTGAGCCTTTAACAATTTGTTCAAAAATTAAACTTTCTTCATGAAAATTAACTTCTGTGTTCAAAATTGAACTATTTTCATGGAAATTAAATTTTTTGTTTAAAATTAATATATCTTTATGAAAATTTAACTTTTTAGTAGGAAAGTACCTTTTTTCTAGACAAATTATATTTTCGGGTTAAAAATTCAACCTTCTTGTAGATAATTCATCATTTTGACTTTAAAATTCATCCATTCTGTTAAAAATTAATGTTTTTTGTTGGAAGCTCGTGTTTTTTTATTGTAGAAAATAAATATTTTTTCTATAAAATAAATCTTGTGTATGGAAAAATCATCTTTTCGGTTGAAATCTTTTGATTAAAAATTCATTTTTTAAGATTCATAATTTTAGATGCAAATTCATCTGATTAGATGAAAATGTAACTATTTTGTTAAATATTCGCTTTTTTGTTGTTGAAAATTGATCCTTTCTCATTGCAGAAAATTGATCTTCTTGGTTTGAAATCTGTGGCAAAAATGTTGACTTCACAGCCAAAAAATATGAATTTTTTACTAAAATGATGGAATTTTTTTTTTATATGAAAAATACGCTAAATGAATTTTCAACTAAAGAAAGATACATATTCTGACGAAAATGAAATAGCTACTTTTTCATTCAAATAAAATCATTTTTAACAATGCAAACAATTTATTTATAAACAAAAATGACAAGAAAAAATGGAATAGTTAAATTTTCAGTTAAAAAAATTATTTTTTCCAAAAGAGTAATTTTGTATTCTCAATATATTTTTATAACAGGAGCTTATAACAAATGTGTGGATCATCTTTGGTTGAACAACTTTTTTTTCTCATTTTATTTCGTACCTTGTGCCGTATTCCAAAAAATTGTATTTTTTATTTTTGATGTTATTTTTTATAATTAAAGCAGAAACTACGCGTCCAATCAAAAATATATCAATGACAAATTTTTAGTTTTCTTTTGAATTAGCAACTTTTGTTGAATTATTTTTTTCATAAATTGCGTCGTTCGTCCAAAAATTAAATTTGTAAATGTTTAATTTTTTGTGAATATAACAAAAAGCACGCATCCTGTCAAAAAATAATTATTAACAGATTTGTTGTTCTTTTTTCGCTGAAAAACTTTATTTTTTTTTTGTAGCTTTTATCGTTTTTCCAGAAATTTAATTTTTTTTTCAAATTTTGAATTCTGTTCTTTACGAGTTTAAATTTTTTATAATATCGTGCGTTGTTTGGCTTAATATTAGGTAGAAAATTTACTTTCTTATTAAAAAAAAAAACACATTTTCGGGTTGAAAATTAAACCGTTCTGTAGATTTTGTTAGCCTTAAAATTCAACAATTTTAATAAAAATTATTGCATTTGTTTAAAAATTCAACTCGTTTTCTGAAAATTCATATTTTTGTAATATTCACCTCCTTGGTTGAAAATTCAAAAACCCATTTTTAGAAAATTAAGCTCCCGGGTAAAAAAATAAGCTTTTGGGTTAAAATCTGTCGATGAAAATTAATTTGTTTAAGATTTATTATTTTAGTTGTAAATTCACCTCAATGGTTGAAAATGTAACTATTTAGTTGAAAAGTTGAATTTTTTTCTTTGAGAATCCATTTTTTCAGTTAAGAATGTAACTATTTCATTTTTGGTTGAAAATGAAATTTTTTTTTCAAATTGATTTTTTCTTGTTGCAGATTCATTTATTTTGTTGAAAATTCCTCCTTTTTGGTTGAAAATGCAACCGCTTGGGCTAAATTAATGTGGTTTGCTTGAGGCTTCAACAATTTGGTAGAAAGTTGAATCACTTGGTTAAAAAAAAAATTTTGATAAAAAATCATATTTTTGTTTAAACTCAGGTACTGGGTTGAAAATCCAACTATTTTTATGAAGATTCTACTTTTTAATAAAAATTTAACTTTTTTGACAGAAATCAAGTAAGAAAAAAGAAATTCTCAACAAAATAGTTAATTTTTTAACCAAAGTTACTAATTTTCTATAAAAAAAGTTGACTTTACAACCCGAAAATATGCATTTTCTACCAAAATTATTGAATTTTCAACCTGAAAAAGACGAGAAGTAAATTTTCAACTAAATAATATCAATTTAAAAAAAATGGAATAGATCCAATTTTTAGTCCAAAAAATTCATTTTCAACAATAGAAAGAACGAATTTTCAACAACATTGTTGAATTTTTGAGCGATGGAATAAGTTTTTAAATAATATAATGAATCTTCAACAAAAAAGTGAGTTTTAAACTCAAAAGATGAATTTTCTACAAAGAAAATACAAATTTTTTAAACAAATAGATGAATTTTGTAAGAAAGTAGTTAGATTTTCAACCAAAAAATGAATTCTCAACAAAAGAGATTAAATGACTACCAAAATTATAAATTTTTGACAAAAAATGGAATAGTTAAATTTTCAGTTACAAAAATGAAGTTTTAGTAAAAAAAGTAGTTTCCAATCAGAGAAATTAATTTTCTATTATAAAAAAAATTCAACAAAAT
>CAKNXH010001699.1:69203-86476 GCA_932178445.1 Andricus quercusramuli | reverse complement strand
GTTTTTGGGTGATCGTGACAGTGAATAATTTGACAGCAAGTGTTATATATAGCAGTGAAAATTTTCAAACGTACTCAGTCATTGTTCACGTGTTTACGAAACTATTCTGAAAAATGAAAATCCTCATCAACACACTGCTCTTTACAATTTCGGGATTCTTCAATTTTTTGGGTAAGTGTACTCAATATAATATGAGCCTTAACGTAAATATGAAATATCACATATTCTCACAAAAAGCATTAAAAAATATTTGCGGTATAAAATACGGAATTATTCATCGATTTTGAATTATGATCCGCTATACTCAAAATCTCCAGTTGGAGATTCTTCAATTTAGTTTAAAATTCATTTCTTGATTACGAATTTCACTATTCTGTTGAATATTCTATTTGTTGTAAAAGATTTATTCTTCTGAAAATTTAACTGCTTGGTTGAAAGTTAAACTACTTTGTTAAAAATTCATTTTTCTGGTTAAAGATTCTTGATTTAAGTTCCAAATAATTTGGTTGAAAATTTAACTATTTTCTTGAAAATTTGGTTTTATTAGTTGAAAATGAACTTTTTCGGCTGAAAATTTAACTTATACATTTTTTATTGCAAATTGATCATTTTCAGTTGAAAATTCAACTAGTGGGTTGAAAATTCATCTATTTCGTTAAAAAATTGTCGGTTTTGGTAGAAAATTAATTTTTTTGGTTGAAAATTCAACAACTTGGTTAATATTTGAAGCACTTGTCAACAATTTATTTTTCAGCTTTTTTGTTTTAGTTGAAAATTCCTCTCTTTTATTGAAAATTTAATTATTTTGTTGAAAATTCATTGTTTTTTGGTTTAAAATTCATTTTTCAGATGTATGTTTAAGTATTTCAGTCGAAGATCCTTCATATTAGTTGAAAATTTATCTCCTTGATCAAAAATTGGAATATTCTGCTGAATATTTGATATTTTTGTAAAAAATTCATTTCTTTACAACGAAAACGTAAGTGCTTCATTTTGGTGGAAAATTAATATTTTTTAGTTAAAAATTCAACTGCTAGGATGAAAGGTAATCTTTTCAGTTGGAAATTCAACTGCTTGGTTAAAAATTTATGTATTATTTTAAAATTCGTCTTTTTTTTTAAATTAATCTCCTCAGTTGAAGATTTATATTTTTGGTTGAAAATTTAATTATTTCATTAAAAATTAATCTACTTTGTAGAACACTAATATTCTCGGCCATAATTGTATTTTTGGTGGAAAATACAATTCTTTAGTTAAAAAATATTCTACTTCGAAGAAAATTCAACAATTTTGTGAAAAAGTATTTTTTTTTTCAAGTTCAACGGTTTTGCTAAAAAAATTTCCTCTTGGGTTAAGAATTCAACTAGTTTGTTAGAAAATTCAAGGAATTCAATGTTGACAATTAACATTTTTTTTCGAAAAAAAAACAATTTTGTTGAAAAGTACCCTTTTCTTTGAAAAGATAAAAGATTTGGTTGATAATTCGCCATTTTGGTTGACTTCAGCTGGGTTTTTATCAAAAATTAAAATTTGTTTAGGCCTAAATATAAATTATGCATTACATTTTTTGACTGGAAATGTATCTTTTTTACTAGAGTAATCCTATGAAACCCGGAGTAATCCTGGGTCATCAAGACTACTTTTGTGTAACAAAAGTAATCCAGGGTAATCTGAAGCAATCCATCTCCGCTGGCCCGCATTTTTGGGAGTTGTTACACCCTCGCGCTTATTCGTATAATCCTTCTCAAAAATCCCTAGTGAATTTAACGAAATCTGTCTCAGCTACTTTCAATCAAAACAGCCAAAAAGTTTAAAATTAAAAATGATCACCTTTCCGAGGCTCTAGGTAATACTAGAAGCCATGCGAGCGCCAATGTGCGCGTTCGTTTCATTTTTCTTTTCATTCTCCGAGAATCAACGTATTGGATTGGGCTTTGACATTATTATCCTTTCTGCACATACGACAGAGGGGGCTTTCTGCAAGCCCTATCTTATGTCTGTGATATTCTAAGTTCCCATGTCCTATAAACAGTTCTATTAGGACTTTGATTACATTCCTTCCGAGCTTCAATATTTGTTTGGCTAGTCTGTCCGATATCTCATTGCCCTTGATACCCATGTGTCCAGGGATCCATAGCAGAGTGACTCGGTTTTCCGTCGCTAACATATTGTTCCTCAAAGCATTCCCATACTAATAGCGACGTGGTCGTTGTTCCATTCAAGGTCAATATAGGAGCCCTGCTGTCTAAGCCGATCCGAATGTTACTTTTATTGCCATAATTGTAGAATTGTGGCGTGGGACCTCATCTCGATTGTGAAGGCCATTTCATTCCTTCTACGATATACACCGGCTCCTGCATTCTCTTCCTTCCTGGAGCCATCTGTAAACCAGTTTTCTCCATCGCTGGGCAGATTTGCGTCGCCGTTAACCCATTCTTCCTTTGTGCATAGGCTAATTCGATACTTCTTGTCGAAGAGGAGTGACCTGAGCATATTTTTACATTCTTATGATTCATGAAGGAAGAAATTCATGGGAATCTGAACCGAAACATTTTTTGCTAATTCTTGACGATTTGAGATCTCCTGAGTCAGAAAACATGTTTTTTGGAACATGTCTGTCTGTATTGATAACACGATAACTTTCAGAAGTTTCGAGTACTCAAATGTTCGAACCAGCTCAAACTTGACAAAATTCGGAAAAAGCCTGTTCCAGTCGACTCGAACGTTTGAGCTTTTTGCACACTCCTAACTGCATAATTCGACAATTTTTTATTTTTTCATTATTGCGAAATATCGGGAATTATCTAGTTCGAAAACATTCCAATTTCAGGATTTTTTTCCGGGAATTTTCTATTTCGATATTCTTGTTACCGGAAATTTTATTTTCAGGGATCTTATGATCTTATGAGTATTTTCTTGAGCCGAAAAATTCTTTCCCGCTAGTATCAAGTCTCATCAAGAAAGCGTAAAAATCGAATATTCAATTTTTGGATAGCATTTTCGATGGACAAATTCATAACCGTTGGTGAAGGAATACTGATTAACAAACTTTTTTTCTCTTTCTCGACCCAAAAAAAAATTTGCCAAAGCTCGATTCGATCTGTTAATTTTTTTTTAGAGTTATCGTGGTAACGGACAGACGGACATACAGACAGCCAAACAGACATATAAGCGATGTCATCGCCAAAACTTGATTTTTGGCTTCAGAGGGTTTCAAAACGTGGAGATCCTTAAAAAAATTAATGTATAAAATTTCGCACAATTCTAATATTTTCTCCATCATAAATGATGAGAATGCAAAAAATAAGTTTTTTTCAATTTTACTCAGAATCGTCATTATCTCCTACAATAGGGTTAGAAAGTCGTGGATTTTTCTAATTTTCCAACTTATTACGAACTTTTTATTTCGGGCAAACCAACAATGAATCAAATTCCACATAAATAATTGTTTGAGCAATTTATTATTTATAATAATATTCTCTTAAAGTAATGCTGAAAAACGATAGTTTTTTCAAAAATTGTAAACTTTTCTTCTACTTTTTAATCACAGTGAAGTGATAATTAATTAAGGTTAACAAACATAATTGTTTAGATGATTTATTATGATTTTTTCTGAATATTCTCTTTGAATAATGCTAGAAAAAAATGGGTATTTTTCTGAGATATTCTGAATGTTGTCCACTTCACACTTAGAGCGAGGTATAAATTTAAAAAACAATTGTTTAAACAAATTATTATTGTGCATGAATATCTTATCCTATATATTTTTTTTGAGTATATTCAACGTTTTGTCGATAACTATAAATTCAACTATTTCCTAGAAAATTTACTTTCTGTTAAAAATTGGTATTTTTCTGTGAAAAAGTCTTTTCAAATCCTTTCGGATGGAAATTCAACTCTTTTTAAAAATTTGTCTTTTTGAATTAAAAATTAATCACTAATTGGGAAGAAAAATGTTGAACCTCAATTTGATTCACCTAATATTGAAGATTCTGAATAACATTTACAAAAACGTCTTTTTTCTTATGGAAATGTATTGAACTTCATGGGGTTGCAGAACCTTTGAATACTTTTTGAAAAAACGCAGTTATTTTGTTGTGAATTTAAATAGATTTGGGTAATGGTTCCTTATTTGTGGCTTCACAGTCAGCGGTTTAACAGCTATAGCACCCGAACTTTTAAACGCGTTTTTCTCGAAACTGCATTCGTCAAACTGGCGACCATGATTTCTCAAGAACGGTTCAATCGATTGCTTTCAAATTTCAATGGTACATTCAGCACACGTACGGCTCTCGCCGGAACTAGGATTTTTGAAAAATATTGAACCGTTTTTCTTCATAAGAAAATAGTCGCAAAAAATCATGAAATTTTGGCTCTCAATGTTCAAAAGCTCATAAAAAATAGATTTTTCAAAATTTTCGAAAAATCCCAGTTCCGTCGATAGCCATCCACCTATAGATTAACATCCAATTTTGTTTTTTGATTTCGGATGAACCACTCTGACAGAATCATGGTCGCCGTTTACCCACCTTCATTTATATGGTTGCTATTCGCTCATTAAAACTCGCGGTCAAGATCATATTTTTGCATATAAAAATTCAGAGTTACTACTAAAGACTGAATAAATATATAGTGAAAATTTGCAAGCTCTGTGTTTTCTAATTTCGCTACAAAAAATTTCGAAAAAACCTTTTTAAAGAAGGCTGTCACACGGGATGGCCCCCTTAAATTCAGAAATCTTTATTTTCTTTTCAAGATCCACGGTATACATTGTGGAGTATCGTTTATGACCGCCATCACTTCACGGTGAAAGTAAATGTTAATTCCGAACTACCGGAGGAAGTAAACCTGTCACCTCATAATGCACCTCCCCCTTACTATGGAGACAGAGTGGTTACTGTGGCCTCGATCCGATTTCGTGTGAAAATAGGAAGTCATGGAGGGTACATTGCAGCCTCCGTCGTTTAATCAGCAAGAATATTAATGAATAGGAATACACACAAGATGAACATAAGATATAAGATATAACATAAGATGAATATATGAAAATTGTGTAATATTTTTGTGATGTATATTCCTGAATAAACACATAATAAAATAAAAAATACTTTTATTAGTGAACTGTTAGGTTCCTGAACAGAGAAAAAAATACCCGAGTCGGAATTTTAGCCCTCTTTTAGACCTCGAAATTTTAGGACTTAATAGGACTTAGGAGGGCTTGTAGATGTCTTCATTTGTATTAGATGAAGCCCACTTTCAGTCCTCCAATGTGGCACAAAAGTCCATTTTTCTCACATCCAGGGCTAAAAGAGGGCCTATTTTAATACAAAATTCTCCAGACGAAAATGTTACATCAACGATCAAATGTCATATCGTTTAAAAACACGTGGATCAACAACAGCCAAAGCTTATGCGCTCCCAAGATTCATAAAACCACTTTAAAATGGAGACTCATTGTTTCCTCTATTGGATCACCAACTTATAAATTGGCATCTCACTTATCTAAAGTTATCAAACCTACACTGTTAAAAATGTTTGGAATTCTCCAACACTTCTACAATACAAACGTAAGGCAAAATTGCAAACACGGTATTGGAATGCCGAAATTGCAATACATGTATTGACAGTGTCGTAAATCGTGAAGTCACCATCGAGAATTCCAATACATGTATTGTAGCGTTTATAAGTCGTGCGCATGCGCCTTATCCGACCTATGTATCGCTGCATGATCCGTTGCATTTGAAAACTACAACATTATGTATTGTAGCGTTGCCCTACTTTTCGGAAATAAACTTCCAATACATTTAGTGGAAGTTTCATGCGGAAATTCTTAACAGTGTACCTTATCAGCAACAAATTCTTCAATCACAGACAGTTGGCAATTTAAAGACGAAGTCAAAGATTTAAAAATACCAAGACATCACTCTTTGGTTTCTCTTGATGTAGTATCCATGTTTGATAGCATACCTTTAGACTTAGCCTCAACTTGTGTAGAACGGAAACTGACAAGAGATAGAAATTTAACACAAATACCAACTGATGAAGTTTTAATTACAGTAAGAACTGTCTATGATAAAACTGTTTTTTTCGTTTAAAAATACTTTTTATAAGCAAATATCTGGTTGTCCAATGGGGTCACCCTTGTCACCAATTATATCGAACATAGTTCTTGAATTCGTGGAAAAAAAGCTTTATCCAAATTAAATTTTGAACCTGTGTTTTATAAAAGGTTTGCCGATGATGTTTTTACTATAATTCCAAATGATAAAATTAATACGGTCGCCTAAGAATAAAAACAAGTTCTTTGTAAACCACCCTGATTGGTATCTAATTTTCAGCTAATTTGGTATAATAATAACAAATAAATACGTAAATATGAAATATTTATTTGTAGAAATGAATAATAATAATTGTCCAGGCCATATATTTTACGACGGCTCTCGTGAGAAATATGTTGGGTCCTAGATTTTTAAAATTAAAATATGTTAAAAGTGATTGAAAATTAATTTCGAAGTGAAGTTGCAGGGACCACAGCCCAAAAATAGGTCAAGAATGGGAAAATAGGGGAATTTTTTCACAGAAAAGGCGGAGAATATTGTTAACATATGTTGTTAATTTCTTTGAATATAAATTATCTACCACTTAGTGGAGAAAAATCTGATATTTTTTATTTGTTTTCCACAGAAAAATTGAGAAAAAATTAAAAATTTCATTGCCTTGTCCACTATATATAATAATATATATCATGGATGTTAATTCAAATCTTTATAAAATTGACTCTCCATTTCTGTATTTAAGAATTTCGTTCGATACATATAGCTTGATTTTTAAAAATTAATAAGGTGCAAAAACGATTGTACTGATTACCCTATCAGACCTAGAAACTGCAAGCATAATTTGAAACATTCGGAAATTTATCTCATAATTAGAGCCAAGCAAAAAAAAAAATTATTTCTTTAGTTATCCAGGACAATTTTTTTTTTTAATGCGGACGTTTTACATGTGATGTTTTTCAGTTTCAAATCCAATAAAATTTCCCTATGTGGACAGGGAAATTAAGCCAAGATTTTTCCAGGAACAATTTATGAAATAAAAAATGAATTAGGTTGGAATTTTCAAATAATTTTCGAGAAGGAATTTTCTATTATTCCCATAAAAAAATTTTCAGAACCTACATCATTGAAAATTATTGTGAATTCGTATACTGAAAATTGGGCTAATATAAAATGTGTCATAAATGTTTCTCCATAAGAAACAGAAAAGAAGATAATTATAAATTTCAAAATTGTATTGACTTTTTTCGAATATCAGAGAAAACAATTTTTTGGCTTTACCTTATATACCATAACTGTTTTCATTATGCATATTAAACAATTGAGTATGTAAAATGATTATGATAAATATGCAATTAAAAAGAATACTTAAATTATATAAATACGAAAAAACTACACAGGTCGTCTGGACCTTAGCGGTTGAAATTAAATCAATTTTTATCGAAAAGTCTACTATTATATTTTTGGTACGGAACTCATCTCATTTGGTTAAAAATTCTATTTTTTGAATGAAAATTTAATTATTTGATGGAAAATTCGTTTTTTTTTAGTTTCAAACTCAACTATTTGGTTGAAAATGTATGTATTCTGTTGAAATTTTATCTTTTTTGGTAGAAAAATGATCTTCAAAGTTAAAAATTTACCTCTTTGATTGAAGACTTAAATATTTTGTTGGAAATGCGTCTTGGTTTCGTTGAGAATAATTTTTTCAACGCTTTTCTTAAAAATTTAAATATTTGTTCAGACAGATTTCAGTTGAACAGTCGACTAGTTCTTCGAAAGTTAAACTGCTTTGTTGAAGCCCCATTTTTGTTGTTGAAGATTCATCATTTTATTCAATATTTCCTCTCTTTGGTTGGCAATTTAGATATTTTATTGGAAATTTGTTATTTTTGTTGCTGTTTGAGAATTAACGGTAAAAAGGGCAGTTTTTGGCGAAAACATTCTTTGTTTTGTTTTTTGTTTTCTTCAATTGACATCGTTACAACCAAATGATTCTTTCAACAAAATGAACATATTTGCAGTCATAACTTTTCCTCAAACTGTTGCAAAACCTATACCTATTCTTAATAACATTGTTTATTCTTTATAAACTATCTTGCTTCATAGTTGATAAACATTTTCATAAATGGAAACCCTTCATGGCCAGAATTGATTTTTAACGATTTTTTATTAATCTTTGATGCAATATGAAACTTTTTATGTTCGTGATATTTTCTCGTATGAGCCATTATTTCTTCACAGAATTTTAGGCAATATATTTTTTATAAATCCACGCTTGCTTGGGTAATTTCAATTTTGTACGAAAAACTAGAAAAATGTAGCAATGTAAAAATGTTTTAAAATCAAAATTCTCTTGAAGAAAAGCGCATAATGAACTTCAATATACATAGTTAATCAGCAGCGCATTGAGTCATTGTATATGACAACATTCTCATTTCTCTTAACTTTGTGCAAACAATCAGAAAAAGATAATTTCATGATGAAAACAGTTTGGTTCACGTTAACAATTTCTCAATATGGCCTTCTTATTGTTTCAATAGAAGAAAAATGTTACACAATTGCGTCGTTTTATTAAACTTACCTTTTTCACGTTTTCCTTTCGCACTTATGACTATGAGTACTATGAATTTGGCCTCACTGTATACTCCTGAATAAATTGATGTATTCTCATGAAGCAATTCTTATTCACTATTAAATCAGAAAATATGTTGACAAATCGAATTCGTGCAATTGTTTTTAAAACGTTGGTTTAGAGAAAATTACAAAAATATGCAATCGAAACAAATTGCGAAATTCTGAAACAGTACTTTGTTGAAAAGTAGCGCTTGAAGACCCTGCATGTGCATAATGAATTTAGAGTTCATTGATTTTTCGTCACTTCAACATTTTTGAAAATTCCTTTTCCTTTTAACTTTGTTCAAACAATCAGAAATCAATGTTTTCAAATTAGAGACAGAACACATCACGCAACCTTGACGTCTATAATAATATGCGAGGTAATTTTTATCACATGTATGTTTGCAGTCAACAAAACCCTAAAAAATTCCTTAGCTTCGCTAATAATCAACTAATTTATTATAGAATTAATCAGTTTTTCATCCATTTTGAAAGAATGAGGATGTATAAAAATATAATTATTACTTTGGCGGTCATACTTAATTCTATTGGTAAATATAATGATATATCTTTATATATAAAATTCTTCTGTTCGTGTCTATGTGACTGAACTCCTCCTAAACGGCTGGACCGATTTTGATGAAATTTTGTGTGTGTGTTCCAGTGGATTCGAGAAAGGTTAAGATTCACAATTCAGTCAACTGGAAAATGCAAAAAGTTTAAAAATTTCAAATTTAAGACGTGTGTACAGGACAACGTCTGCCGGGTCCGCTAGTCATACCTATAATTCTTACTATATTTTAGGATTACGAAATCCTTCTATTTTTGTCAATTGAAATATTATAAAATCATGCGTTTGTCTATTAATTTTCTACTAATGAACTGTATCAAACAAAACCTGCGTTTTTTTATGAATACGTTTACAGCCTTCGCATACACGATTGATAATTTTTAAATTTAAATGTTTACGAATTTTTCGAAATACATTTATTATATCCGAAAAGCTACTTCGAACAATTCCATGAAATTTTGGTTTTGAAATTTTCAGAAACTTATCAAAATTTCAAGACATTTTGAAAATTTTTTATAAATTCATCAAAATTTCGAAAAATTCTTAGTTTTCTGAAGTTTGAAATTTTTGAAAATTTATCAACAATATGAAAATTTTTGGAAATTCATCAAAATTTTGAATTTTCTGTAAATTGAAGTTTTTTTTTCGAAATTAATCAGAATTAATTTTTTTTTAATTTTAGGAATGTGTCAAAAGTTTGAAAATTTATCAAAAATTGAGAAAAATTTAAAATTTTAAAATTTTTTCGACTTTGAAAATGTTTTCAATTATTGTTGGAAATTTTAACAAATTTCAAAAATTAGTTGAATTCTGAAGAATTTTGAAATTTTTAGAAATTTAGCAACATTTTTTTAATTCTTGAAATTTTGGAAGTTTTTTGAACCTCCTCAAAAATTTCCGAAATTCATCAACATTTTGAAATTGTGAAATGAACGACCGAATCTAAATTTTTGTAAATTTATCAAAAATATGAAAATTTTTGGAAATTTATCAAAAATATGAAAATTTTTGTAAATTTATCAAAATTTAAATTTTTTCTGGAAATTCATCACAATTAAATTTTTTTTTTTAATTTTAGGAATGTGCCAATTTTGAAAATTTATCAAAAATTGAGAAAAATTTTAAACTTGAAAATTTTTTCGACTTCGAAAATGTTTTCAATTATTGTTGGAAATTTTAACAAATTTCAAAAATTTTTTGAATTCTGAATAATTTTGAAATTTTCCGAAATTCATCAATATTTTGAAACTGTGAAATAAACGACCGAATCCATTTTTTTACATTTTTTAAAGTTCAAAAATGTTCTCGATTGTTTGAAATTTTAACAAATTAAACATTTCTTGGAAATTCTGATGAATTTTGAAAATTTTCGAAATTTATCAGAATTTTGAAGATTCTTCAACATTTTGAAATATTTCGAAATTCATCAAAATTTTTGAATAGTGAAATGAACGACCGAATCTAAATTTTTGGAAATTTATCAAAAATATGAAAATGTTTGGAAATTTATCAAAAATATGAAAATTTTTGTAAATTTATCAAAATTTAAATTTTTTCTGGAAATTCATCAGAATTTAATTTTTTTTTAATTTTAGGAATGTGCCAATTTTGAAAATTTATCAAAAATTGAGAAAAATTTTAAACTTGAAAATTTTTTCGACTTCGAAAATGTTTTCACTTATTGTTGGAAATTTTAACAAATTTCAAAAATTTTTTGAATTCTGAAGAATTTTGAAATTTTTGAAAATTTACCGAAATTTTTTTGATTCTTAAAATTTCCGAAATTCATCAATATTTTGAAACTGTGACATAAACGACCGATGGTTGGAAATTTTAACAAATTAAATTTTTTTTGGAAATTCTGATGAATTTGGAACTTTTTGGAAATTTCTCAAAATTTTGAAGATTCTTTAAGTCGCAGTATCTCCTGGGAACGAAATATGTTGTTTTTTTTTTTTAGAAAAAATGAGGTGATAAGTATTTTTCCAATCTGCAAAAAAAAAATTTCCAAGAAGTAATGCGTCTTTGAATTTTTGTGCTTTATCACTTTTTGAAAAATTTCAGAATTTTCAAAATTTTCGTATTTCTAAATTTTTTGAAATTTTTAAAAAATATGACAATTTTTGTAAGTTCATCAAAATTAAAATTTTTTTTTTGTAAATTTATCAGAATTATTGATTTTTTTTTAATTTTAGAAACGTTTCAAAAATTTCAAAATTTATCAAAAATTGAAAAAAAAATGAATTGCGAAATAAGCGACCGAATCCATTTCAAATCAGGCAGGGTTCTACCCGTGAAGTCGCAGAATCTCTCTGGGGCGAAATATGTGGTTTTTTGGAAAAAATGAGGTGTGATACGTATTTTTCCGATTTGCAAAAAAAAAAAAATTTCAATGGAGTTACGCGTATTTGAATTTTGTGCTTTGTTTTCCAAAAAAGAACACATTTTTTTCTTCAAACCTTCATTACTTTTTCATAAATTTCAGAATTTCCAAAATTTTCGGTTTTGAAAATTTTTGGCAAATAGTCAAAATTTTGAAAATTTTGAAAATTATTCAGAATTTTTGAAAATTTTGAATATTTTCAGTTTTCAAAATTTTGGATTATTTTGCAAACTTTGATAAATTTTGAAATTTTTAGAGAATTTTGGAAATTTGTCAAATAAATAAAACTGCATCTTCTGTAGCATCTTTTCCTCAGTGTAAAAATGGAAAATTAATTCATTTCTATTTGTTGTTACAGCATTAAGTTCGCAGAGCGAATCACCTCGTCCTCGCGGGAAACTTCCAGTTCGCCGGAGAAATGAACCACCTTCGCCGAGTCGACTAAGCCGAACAGCTGACCCATCTACATCGGGTAACTTTTTCTTTGAGTAACTCGTTACACTTACATCACTCAGCAAAAAATGTCACTCGTTGGAGTTATCTTACTTAAAAAAGTACATTCGAGTTCTATAAAAAATACTATAAATTTTGCGCCCCCGCCCTCTTAATTTTTCAAATTCACAATAAAATCGGCCCAACTAAAATAATATGCGACGTGCGCCGAGGAAAGGGGGCTTACTCTGAAAAGTGAGATTTTTCAGGGCGAGCGGTCGAAGTGGGCCGGATAGACGCGACTTTTAGGAGAGAGGAAGACTCACGAAATCTTCCCTCTCCACTTACCACTACATTCTCACGAGGAAAGAGATAGGTCGTAGAAGCGGCTCACGGATGGGTATAAATGAGACGCGGAGATCTTTGTATATTGTTTTATATTGTATTTAAATACGACACGATTAGCAAACGCATTTGGATTTCGACCATTAACTTTGGGATTTGCTGGAAAATTTTACTAACCAAAAATTTATTTATTATTTCTTTTTACAGTACCAACGGATGAATCAACAAGTTTACAACAGCACCTGCCTCTTACGTATGAACAAGGTAATTTAAAAACTAAAATACCATCCGAAACCAGTATTAGAACATTTTGCCAAACTGCCTGGTTTTTTCTCTGTATGAAGTTTTCCGTGGAAGCATCCACAGGTGTTCAAAACAATACTATTCACTTAAATTAATTTGTGTAAATAGATATAAGCTCCTGACTTTCTTTTTGTCATTTCTCACAAAAAGCATGGTGTCTAGCATTCCTACAAACAAAAATTCCAGGACTTTTCCAGGTTTTCCAGGAAAGAAAAATACATTTTTCTAGGTACTTTTTTACAGTAAACAAAATAAACTCCACGAAACATAGTAGAAATCGTAGATCTAGTGGAAATGGAAAAGTGTCGTAAGCGAAAATTCTCATACGCCCCTAAAATCTGATTGTATAGAAAAAAAAACGTTTTTTTTTTGGGCATTGTTCATTTCATCAAGGTGAAATATCGCGATACTAGGATAGAAAATATTCAAAGTTTCTCTTTTTTTCAGCTTTAAAAACACTTTAATGAAACTTTTGAAGTTCCATATTTTTTTGATGTTTATAATATCAAAGAGAGTTCAACACTGTGTGTAATGAGATTCTTTTGGTAGAATTGGTTGACATTTGACTAAGTTATCGAATTGTAACCTAATTTAGGTTTATTTTCAATAGAATAATAAAACTGTCCATAAATAAGTTGATTTTTTTTTACAAAATTGTTGAGTTTTAAACCCATAAAGATGAATTTTCAACTAAATTATCGAATTTTTAACAGAAAAGATTAAACTTTAACTATAAACCGTAGAATTATCAACGAAATAATTGAATTTTCGAGAAGACAGTTGAATTATTAAGACAAAAGGTGAATTTTGAATCCACAAGGTCGAATTTTCTGTCGAAATAGACGAATGTTCAATAAAACTCGACAAAAAGACGAATTCTTAACGAAAAATTAAATCGTTGGTATTTCAACAACAACAACAACAACAAAACAAATTTTTAATAGAATATTAAAATTTTCAAGCAAAGAGTCGAATAACAGCAACAAAAAACTCAACAAAAAAAAGATAAATTTACTGAAAGAAGATGAATTTTCAACCATAACTGGAATAGTTAAATATTCAGCAAAAAAAGAAGGAATAATAATTTTAATATGAAGAAAGACATTTTTTTTATAGACTAGTTCAATTTTGAACAGATAAAATGAATTTTCAACAAAGTAGTTCTACGTTCAATCAAGAGGTTGAATTTAAGATAAAAAAAGGTGAATTTTCAATAAAAAATTTAATAGTTGAATTTTCGTCTAAGAACGATCAATTTTCAAGCTAACATGGAATAGTAGAATTTTCAATTTGAAGAATTAATTTACATACAAAAATAAAGTTTTTTCGACAAAATAGTTCAATTTTCAGCCAATAAGATGATTTTTTATTAAGTTGAATTTTCAATCCGAAGTTAATAATTTTCTACCAAAGAGACGAATATTCTATTCAAAAAGACGAATTGTCAACAAATAAAGATTCTTCAGCCAAGACAGAAGAAAATGTCGAAGAAATTGTTGAACATTCCAGCCGGAAGCAGCATTTTCCACCAGAAAATGATAATTTTCAACGAAAAAGTTGATTTTTTACCTAAAAATTGCAGTTTTAATCGAAAGGGAGAAAATTTTCACCAACAGGATTAGTTTTCTACCAATAAAGACCAATTTTTGACTTGAGAACAAGATTAAATTTCAACAAAAAAATGGGAAAGCAACATTTTGCGGTTGCCATTGCATCTGGATAGGACTTATTACACGAATATTTACGGAGACAAATGTAACAGAAGATGCATTATGTCATATTTTCCCATTGTTGCATCCTTGTCCTCTAACATCATTAATATTTAGGTCATCTTTTTGTAATTTATTGAGAATTTCTGATGCTACATCTCTTCCCGTTTTTTCATCGGACTCCATAAAGTCAATGAAACTCTCCTCCATACTGATAAAAGTTCCTTTTTGTGTTGACGTTTGCGTGAAGGGATGATCAAAAGAGGCGGACGCGTGTTGCAAGCGTGTCACGTCAGCCTCTGTGTAGGTTGTCCGACGGTCTAAGCTCGGTTAGAGTTTGGAGTCCTAGCCGTTTACCCATAACGTGGGAGAGAGAGGCAATTAGGAAGGAAAAGAGAGAGAGACAGAGAGTGACCCCGAAGACCTGGGGAGGCAAACCCAGGGCCACTGAAGAGAGAGAGGAGAGAGATAGAGAGTGACCCCGAAGACCTGTGGAGGCGAACCCAGGGCAACTGAAGAGAGAGAGGAGAGAGACAGAAAGTGACCCCGAAGACCTGGGGAGGCAAACCCAGGGCCACTGAATAGAGAGAGAGAGAGAGGAAAGAGAGTGACCCCGAAGACCTGGGGAGGCAAACCCAGGGCCACAGAAAAAGAGAGAGGAGAGAGGCAGAGAGTGACCCCGAAGACCTGGGAAGGCAAACCCAGGGCCACTGAAGAGAGAGAGAGAGAGAGAGAGAGAGAGAGAGTGAGAGAGAACAGAGAGTGATCCCGAAGACCTAGGGCAAACCCAGGATCACAGAAAAGAGAAAGCGAGAACAGAGAGTGATCCCGAAGACCTAGGGCAAACTCAGGATCACTGAAGAGAGAGAGAGAGAGAGGAGGATAGAAAGTGAGGATGGTGTGAGGTAAGATAGAGAGAGGAGAGTTCGCTGAGAATTATGTTTGGTTTATTGGCGGTAGTTACAAAGAGCAGAGGAGGCTCAGAGTAGCTATCGCCGCAAAATTCAAGTGCCAACACGAGCTTGTGCTGGGACGAGAAGTTGGTCTGTGACGATTGCACTCAGAGCGCCAGTATTTATTCACGCGAGTAGGAACGCCGCGTCCGAGGAAGGCGGCAGCTGCCGGGCTCTGATTGGCCCTCGACTCTCGCAACGGAGTCGCAACGGAGCGGTGGGGTCACCGTACTCCGTGCTGCCTTTCTTAGACTTCGAGCGTCCTCACGCCTTTTCAATATTTAATCTAAATATTAAAATTTTTTCTTAAAATAATAGTTCGACAATAAAAATAAAATAGACATAACATTAACCGTTCAATAAAAATCTTAAATAAAAGAATATAATTCGAAATGGTTCTCAAATGAGAGAGTAAAATCTAAAATATAAACTAGCTAATTTTAACCCTATTTTTATGTCGACATAAAAGTTATTAATAAAAACCTAAGAATTTTTGGATGTTTATAATTGAAAATAATTTACACGTATAATAGAAAATATCCCCTTTCTCGAACCAGGCCGTTAAAAGGATAATGTACCGTTATTCAAATTATTTTCCAAGGCTAATTAATTCATTTATTCATGTAAAAATAATAAAGGGGAAAATTTACGTGGATAAATTTCTCGAATTTTCTGGAAGCGACGCGAAGGGAAAGAGGTAGGGATAGAAAGAGAGAGTGTTGTTTTGAAGAAAGTTCTGGGCCCGGTATACGTGACTTCGAGCACGTAGGCCAGCGCGTGCCTACGTGCCCGAAACCTTCCACCGGTCCAGCTGGACCCTATGACAAAAGTCTACGTGCCTAAACACTCTCGAGGGAGATTAACGCGTCCTTGCAGGCCATTGTCAATAAGGGAAAACAAGCTCGTTAAATGACACCATTAGGAAGCGATTAGGTAGGAAGGATTTCCCACTTGGGTTTGAATAGGCAAACTCAAGCGGGGAATTTTACCATGACTCATAGCTTTCTAATAGTTCACAATATGTGCCTTACTGGCTCATAACAATACTAACTTTTGTATTTTTATCTACGTGAACATAGCGCATGATTTCAGAAATTTGCTCTTTGCGCAGGATGTCACGTGTGTAGTCAAATCAAATAGGGAAATATTTATATTTTTTTATTTTATCATTGATTACTTTAGAAACTCTATCAACCTATAACTCGATTACCTGGTTCTGTATTTTTGGATAGGAATAAGATACAGACCCTTTTTTATGATTGTCAATGCTGACTTGCAAAGTTGGATCATAATGGCTGGCAAATTCAATTCAATTCAAAAATATACCTGATTGAGGATTTTCAATTTGTTCAACTGATCGTCTAAGCGCTAGATTGTTCAAAGCACGAAATGAAATAACGTCAACATTGACTCCTGAAATTTCACGCCATTTCTTTTCTTCCTCAAATTGACTGAATATGTAATCATCAATGAGGACATTATTTTTAAAATATTTTTTTCAAAAAGCATCTGATTAACATAGTTGTCGCGATGGCAATGGAATTTTCATGATATTGTAATATGGGATACAAATTTTTTCAGACATTATATCCCTCCGCCAAATTCGCTTAATGCTTTAAACGAAATCTATATCATCACCTTGATCTGGATCATGAGTAACATATATTTGTCTAATCTTATCAGACATTGGAGGCCACGAAGTTGGATCGTTCTAATTCAGAGAAAGTGTTTCTTCCAGAATTTCTGTTTTTTTTTTTCAAACAATTGGAAGAACTTCCAAATGGTGTTGCTGCTGGAAGTCGTTCCGATGAGGAAGATGGAATTGCCTCTTCTGATGACGAAATTGTCGAAATTGAAAGTGCTTCTAATGAGTTTGGAATTGAAAGCTCTTTCGTCCATACAGTT
>CAKNXH010001699.1:39738-61303 GCA_932178445.1 Andricus quercusramuli | reverse complement strand
ATCCTCTGTTCACGGAACCGCTCCAAATGAATAGAGTAGTACTGAGACGGCAAGCATGTTCGTTGCAGATACTTTGTTCCTCGCTGACAGTTCAGAAGACCAAATCTGCCGAATGAGACGTTTGGATCTGCTTCGGAGAGAATTATTTAAAGATGTTACGACCTGAAGGCGACTCTGTGGCACGCCCAGGTATGTACGGGTCTCTCCAGCACTAAGGTGGCGTGTAGCGCTCCTGCCGACGAGCTCAGGGTGTTCAGGGATACCATTAAGTTTTCCTTGCTTCAAATAAACCTTGGTCTTCGGAATGGCAAAGTGCATGAGATAGCGGAAATAATGTGAGGCAAAAGAGAAGTGGGCTCATGATATCGACCTGAAAGACACCACTCTGATGGGTGACGATGTTAGTTGTCACCCGATATGTTCCAGATGGGATAGTAAACATGGTTTTCCGAAGCGTTATCAATCTCTCTATGCACCTCACGATGTGCGGATGAACATTTGAGCTTTCCCACAGACGGATGATCAGTCTATGGGAGGTTGAATTAAAAGCTTTCCGGTAATCAATCCAGCCCGTCGATGGAGGAAGCTCTGGTAGGATGCTGCGTCTTTTGAGACACATCTATCGATGAGCAAATTCTCCTGACATCCTGCTACGCCGTTCTTGGAGCCGAGTTTTCCGTGCATTTCTCGCCACATAGGTCCGATTGTTTGAACAATGCTATCATTTATGACAGCTGTGAAGATCTTATACAGTGTGTTCAGATAAGTGATTGGCCTGTAATTGCTTGAGTTAGCTAATTTGCCCATCATTGGAAGGAGCACTGTGCGCCCTTCCACCAAGAACTCCGGAATAGACTCCTTCAAACTTAGGTATCAGGTGCAAAAGCGGGCCACATACTGGTGGCTTCAAGGAAACTTCTTCCACCAGCAGATCTTGATACCATCTGTTCCCAAAGCGAAATAGTTCTTCATGCCTCTTAATACTTCTTTCACTTCCTCAGTAGTGATAGGTGGGCATTCTTCCTCATGTGTACTGTGAAGATATTTAAGTTCTTTGAGCCTTCTTCAAGTCGATGCTGCATTTCGTGGATTTCTCTCCAAAATGCTTCGACCTCCTCTGGTTCGGGCGGATAGTTGACAGTATCTGCAGAATCTTGGAAGAGTCGAGATGGGTCAGAGAAAAACTGTTGGTTTTGTCTGATTTACTTCTCCTTCCACTATAGACTTCTCCTAGCGTCAAATAGTATCCATATTCTGTCAACAATATGCTGCCTAATGGTCAGTAGCTTTGACTTGTTAAGTGTGGTAAGGCATCCACAGTTCGCGTGTGAACTGCGAAACGCCTACCCAACCGCAGCCAGAACGATTTCGCAGCAGAGAAACAGAGGGGACACTGAATCCAACCATGAACCGGCAATCAATAGAGGAAGAGCGATGGTTCAGGACCCGGAGAAACATCTTCATTCAGGTTTCTCTGAAGCTCAAAGATGTGGCTAAAATGGATGTCGAGCTTCGTGGAGATTTTTCCACGAATGCATTAACTCAGCACAAAGATAGGCTGGGCAAGATAGTACGCGTCCCACATTCAGTGTGTGATTGACTACATAACATCAGGCAGGACTTTCACTGCCGAGGTTCAACAGTTCGCGGGCGAACTGCGGATCCGTCATCACACAATCAACAAGTCAAAGCTACTGACCATGAGTCAGCATATTGTTAACAGAATACGAGTACTATCAAATGCTAGGAGAAGTCTAGAACGGAGAGAGAGGTGGGTCAGAGAACATCAACAGTCTTTGTCTGAACCATCTAAACTCGCCCAAGACCCTCCAGTTACTGTCATCCACTCGCCCACACCAGAGGAGGTTGAGGCATTCCGGAGTGTTAGAGAGTTTGAGTTAGAGAAATGAGCCAAGGTTCATTTGAAGAAAGGAGAACCTAATGTCATCCATAAAGACCCCGAGCTCGTCGACAGAAGCGCTATACGACACCTTGGTCGCGGAATACCGAATCTTGAATGCCTTCACAACAGGATTATTCTGGGTATAGCAAATATAGTTGCGATTGGACAAAGCGACCTTCTTAAAATGGTCAGGGGTTAGCATTTTCCACGAGGATCAGTCGATGTTGTATGAGCTAACGTTTGCTCTCCTTAAATCACCCTGATTGAAGTCGGGCATGGAGGGTTTAATTTTGTCCCCGAGCATCTCGGACACATACCATGTAGTTGTCCAGCTGATGCGGGAACTGCCTACATCCAAAGGCACGATGCGACACTGAGAGTGATTTATCAACATCACTGACACTCTTACGGCATTAGCCGAAATACCGCTCCGCTAAACGCTCATCGGAAATAGAGTCAATTGTCAAAAATTAGAAGAGCCGCATATAGTAGAACTTCATATTCTCGACAATTGTTTCTGTTGCGCACTCGAGGCCTGACATAGTTCTCCTTAACTTCGAGAAACGAACCATGTTCGTTATCGAATTTTCGGCACCAGCGGACGAAAACGTCATAGCCAAGGAGAAAGAAAAGGAAAAGAGGTAGAAAGATCTTACAGGGTATTTGCGATGGTTATGCTTGGAATATTCTATTCAGCTAATCGTCTCATTCATCGGCGCTCTTGGAGATGCGAGTTTCCACTGGTAAATAGCCTGAAAAGCATCCTTGTGTGTCAGAAAAATGCTTCAACACTTGCAGGGAAAATTTAGTAGGCGGTCGTTCTTGAATAGCTCCTTGTCCTCAGGGTGCACGACAACGGGCAGTTTGAAAAATCAGAAATCCCACGAATACACTTTGGCACTCCTATAAAAAGTAACTTGAAGGAAGGCTTGTGGAATTTTCTACAAGCCACGGTACCATAGAAGAGTTAGACCACGCCATGGAGTTTTTGCGGAGGGCTCTGATCACATCATATGAGAACAACTGCCCTACGCGTACAATTAAATCTAGGAAAAGAGCACAATGGTGGAAGGGAAAGTTCCCGCCACAGCAAGGCTGCGCAAGATCCTGGCTAAAAATCGGAAAGCTGGCTTCAGGTTCATAAGGCTTGATGATGGTGATTTTGCAGAAGAAGAAGGAGCAACGCTGAATCATCCGATGTGAGTCCGCTCCCGGGTTTTTATTTAACTTAAATCAACCGTGAGGAAGAAGACTGTGGCTAAGGGTGGGAGAAGGGCAACTGGAATTTCGCCGCTAAGGTCTACGATATCAAGAAGACTGAATGTGCCGCTGGGTCCTGCCCCTCCAAATGACCTGGGGCAAATGGCATCTGTCCAGTGCTCTTAAAAAAGGGCATGAATTTCGTCGTCCCCTCACTGACCAATGCTTGCCATCAGTTAGGCCAATAGCGGGCCTTTAGTTATTGTCATATCTTGGGAACCCCTGAATATTCATGAAGCCTTATCAGCTCTAGTTGAAGCTGTGATTCCGCAGATTATGCCCTGTCAATTTCAATTTTCTTCCCTCGTGTATCCTAAGTCAAAGCACGAGTAGAAGTTAAGAAACAAAATCTGAGGAGATCTCGGTGACCACCTCTCTTGTGGTCGGCAGCTGTAATTGCCGACTAAAACTTGAAGTTTGAGGCTTGGACATTTTGAATCGTATCTCTATTTTCGAACAAGTAATCACGTTTCAAAGCAAGCAATAATTTTTAATAGTACTTTCGCTGATCGTACTGAGAATTTTTGACAATAGTGTATGCGAAAAAATTAGATAAAATAAACAATCAAAGGCTTACTTTATACTTTATTATACATTTTCATATTTGAAACGGAATTTGCAAGAATATTTCTTGTTCCCCATGTCATTATTACGGGAAACATCAGGGGACAGGCGGCACCTGTTAACACTAAAATAAATACACAAATACAAGAACACACATTCGCTATTTTTTAGAAACCTAATAAAATGGGGGTTCTGTCAAAGAAATTCCAAACTTTCGTTTTTTGGACCACCCTCATACATACGTGCGAATAAACGAGCTTCGCGGCCGGTATGAAATCTGACTCAGTTGTTAATGATAAATTATTTTTATTCATTATTTTTGTAGAAAACACATCTATACCATTCGCAACAACAACAATATTATTTGCGATAGATTTGATACGATAATTCTAAAAACGGTCGTACCGGTTTCAATCTTTTTAAAATTGCAAATATTTGTTTTCTTTTCACAGGATGGAATACCCTGGAACCAGCTTACGTTTTCCAAATTGGGACGCGCAATATTAATTTGTATGACGATAATACTGGAAGAGTGTGGCTTGCTACTTGCAATGAAAATTTCATTCCTCCTGCCGAATATTGTATATACCACAATTATTTAATCCGTTATGTTTTGGCAGAAGGCCGCTATTTATTTATGGCATTTGTAAATGAAGATGGATCACTTTTGGGAGTCCAAGCACCAATGGAAAAAAGTAAATAATCAATATCATTTCAAATAAGTCGAATACTTCCAGCTTGGGATTGAAGAATGATTCGGTATTTGGATATATGATTTTGTGGTGGAAATGATGGAACGGGCATTTCAAAGTTTGTTCAATTTTTTTTCACGTTCTCATCATTCATGATGGAACAGATTTATGTGAATCTGGACCTATCCAATTTTCGTCAATTCTTGATGTCTGTCGGTCTATCTTTAGTTTGATGTCACGATAACTTTCAAAGAAATTTTCCAATCAAAATTTCCTTCTATAAACTTTTTTGTAATCCAAAAAGTACCCCCCCCAATCATTAATCTAATCACAATCGTACAGTTAATTGAATTTTAACATATTCGGGTCATTCGGGTTCAAATTGTCAAATTGTTTTTATGATAAGAAAATTTTGGTACGAATACGGTCGATACAGTATTTTCTGGAACCAAGAAATTTTTTCTTGCCCAAAGAAAATATTCTGTTATCCGTATTCGTACGGATATTCTTTAAACAGATTATTATTGGTTTGAGCAATTTTCCATAGAATAGAGCTAGAAAGTCGCGGCTTTTCTCCATTTTAACTCATTATTAACTTTTTAGTTAGATCTAGGCTATGAAGCTAGTTATAAACAATAATAAATATTTCTTAACAATCATGTGCGTTTAATTTCAATGATTATTATGACACTCTGAGTAAAAAGTAGACAAAACTTGAAAAATTACCGAGAAACCGCAATCATTCAGCATTGCTACAGGAAATGATAGTTATCAACAATAACAAACTCTTTGAACAATTGGCTTTGTGAAATTGCATTGACTATAACCTTGCACTATTTGAAAGTGGACCAAAAGTGAAATTTTTGTGGAAAAACTGCAATTTTCGAACTCTATTTTGAGAAAAAATGGCGAAAATCGAAAACACATTGTTTAAAAAATTCACGTAAACTTCCAATTATCAGTAAAAAGTAGTATTTTGTGTGTCAGAAGCAACTCTATTAAAAATAACAGCAAAACATAATTAGCGCCAAAAACTCGCAAAACCCAGATTTTCACTCGTGGGATTTTTTTGGGAGGCTACAAAACAGACCTGTGGGTTGATATTTGGGAAATAATTATTAATTTATATTTTCTTTTCAAGATCCAGTTTGGACAACATGGTATATCATTTTTAGATGCCAGACGCTCACGGTGAATGTAAATCTTTATACACAAAAACCGGAGTCACTTCACCTGTCACCTGGTAATGATGCTGGTCCTTACCATGGAAGCGACACCCATTCTGTGGCTGGCATACGTTTTCAATACTTCACAGGATTTCACGGACAAATTATTGCAGCCAAGCTCATCTAATTAGCGGGAATCTCATTAAATATTAATACACACAAGATGAACAACAAATATATGACAATTGTCTAGTATCTTCGTGATGTATATTCCTGAATAAACAGATGATGATATAAAAAAATTTTATCACTGGACTGTAAGGTTGCTGAATAGTGAAAGTAGTTCACTGATTTTCTAATTATTGCCTTCCCACTTTTCGATGGCTGAAATTGAAGTTCTTAGCATGTAGATGTTCATTCAGAAATAAAATTTGCTATGTTTATGTGTAGATTTCTGGTTATCAGTTGGAATAAAAATAAAAATTTCATTTTTCCAGATCACTGTGCTGGAATCTTTTCTTGTAGGTCTATAGTCTATATAGTCTATATAGGCATGTAGATTTTCAGTGAAAAATTAAACTTGCTTTTTTAAGCTAATAAAAATAAAATTTTCTATTTTAAGTTGTCGTTTTGTTATCAGTTTTCAAAAAATAAAAGAAGTTGGAATTTCCTCTTCATTCATGACTATGCTGGAATCTTCTCGTCCAGGTCGACATTCTTCGACCGTGAAAGAAGAAGAGCCTAGTAAGTAGTGAGTACTACCTAGTATCAACGAAAAAACTACTTTTTTCCATGTCACTCTTTTCAATTGGAATTTTCGTGATAAATCCATCAACATTAATTTATTATGTCTATAATGCACTATTTTTGGATCAGCGAAAATGAAAATGTTGCGCCCAAGTTCTGTATTAGCATCCTCTCTGCTACATTCTTGAGTCAACAGTAGTGTATGATTGACAAAAGTAGGAGAAAATTTAATTCTGCTCAATGCTGAAACTGCTGCCTTATTAGAATTATGAAGTAAATAAGATACTGGCATTGAAAAAAAAAAAAAAATTTGTTTCGAAAATGCTCAAATCATGCATTTATCTATCATTATTTTTCAGAAGCCACAAAAATTATCAAGTAATTATGAACTTTCACGAAATGCAAAGGGAGAAAGCCGTTTACGGTATTAATCCGGCAACCGGTCAGTAGAACGGTAGTGGAGAGCCGCGGTATTAAAGAGATTTTGCAATGCTCTGCGTAGGATACGATAAATGCTCAATGATACGCTAACGAATGCCGGATAGCAGAAAACCGTAACGCTGAACTCGAACAGCACGCGTAGGAGCGTCATCACGTGACTTTACCGTTTACCGTTAGTTACGGAACGCTATCCTGAATCTCCCTAGTATTCCAGCAGCTACATGGTAGAGTGTAGGAAAAAGACATCTGCGGGAGTAATCTAGTAGTGGGTGCTTGCAAAGGTGATGGAGAGCTGTATTATTATTTCAGCAGCTAGATGAGGGAAGGCGTCCACGGTACTTCTCCGTTAGCACTCATAGTGGAGAGCCGCGGTATTAATCCAGCGGCTAGGGTGTGGCGAGAAGTCGTCTGTGGGATTAATCTAGCAGCCAGTCGTCGAAAAGGTCGTAAAGAGCCGAGGTATGGATCAAGAAGCGTGGAATAGGATGCCGTGGTATTAATCAAGCAGTTAAGGTGGGTGAAGGTTGTCGAATGTAAGAGCGCTCGGGATTGTTCGTCTAAAATCTTTATGTCGGACTGGATACAGTGGGTGGTTAGGGACTGACTTATGTGCTAACGCAGGGCCTTTTTCATGTTTGAGCAACGCAGTAGAGAAATCGGTTTGCCTCTGTCACTTTCGCCCGATTTTTTTTTCTTCTATCAGGGAATATGAATTTGTTCAGATCGTAAGTAAGGACCGAATTTGTCGCGTATGAATGAGAAAAGCTTTGAATCGACAAAGGCAGCGATAGTTCTGAACACTTGCCTTCCTATAACTGATTTTGATTTCGATCGGAAAAAAGGTTTCTATTTGCCTAAGAGAGGGAACCAATAGATTGGGTCAAGCTCATTTTAGTATATATTATTAGATTGCATTCCTAATAATTTCACCGCAGAAGCGCGTATAGCAATTCTTACCTGAGAGAGGAAGACTAAGTTTATGTTTCAAATTACGCCATTTCAGGTGGTAAAAGTTGCCCTTGAGGATATCCTTGGGGTTGGCAAAGGTGGCGAGATGAGGATGTCTCTCACAAAAACCAGTCACAGGGGAAACCATATTGCGTTCGTCGAGCTGGATGCTTTAGCGACTGCTAAGATTGATAAGAAGGCTAGCATCAAATTTGGGTGGGTAAATTGCCGAGTGCGAATGGAAATAGACGTAACCAGATATTTCCATGGTCACGGCTATGGCCATGTGGTTTCGAAATGCAAAGATGAGGATAGACGTGGATTGTGCTTGAAGTCCGGAACAAAAGGCCACAAAGCAGCAGGTCGCACAAACCGACCGAGGTACTACCTATGTGCAAAAAGGGAGGACGGGCGTAGCGAAGATCATTCCCCGGGGTCCTACAAATGCACAGCATATCTGGAAGCTCCGAAGCTTAAGCAAACCAAAAGAAGATGGCAGTAGCCATGCAATAAAATTTGAGGCGCTCTAAGTTCGCACAGGATTTCACCTTTAAATTGGATAACGAAAAAAAGACCGACCTATATTATATAAGTGAGCAGTACAGAAATCCAACGTACCCTAACTGGTTTGCGGAAGAGTCCGGCACGGCAGCGATCTGGGTCATAAATACGGATAACTTCTCAGTAACAAATAAGGGGATAAGGAATGGTTATGTCTGGGTCAGGAGGGGTGGGTTGACCTTTGACAGCTGCCATCTATCTCCCAATGACGACATTGCAACTTTCCGGAAGAAGCTTGAAGAAATTGAAGATGTTACTCGTGACTTCGAGGGTGAACTAGTCATTTATGAAACAATAGAAGGCTCCAAACTGAAGAGGACACTGCGGGTGTGGCACAAGGGTCGACCCTTGGACCAGATCTTTGGAATGTGGTTCAGGATGATGTTCTCAACCTGTCTTTGCCTATGGACACCAAGCTTGTGGGCTTCGCTGATGACCTAGCCACAGTTATTATTGCAAGAGACGGAGAAGAAGTCAGGAGGAAAGTTCGATATAACCTGAAGCGAGCTGGTGACTGGTTGGTTGAACATGGTCTTCAACTAGCTGCACGCAAGACACGAATGGTCGTGCTAAAAAGGCAGAGAAAGTTCGTCGTGCCTTCCAGAGTGGAGTTCTATGGACGGGAAGTCGTATCTGTTAGGTGGCTGAGGTACCTGGGGGTGCTTATGGCATACAAACTCAAGTGCTGGATCCAAGAGGAAAATATTGCGATTATGCCTCAATAAGGAGGATGACGTGGAGCACACATTCTTCAAATCCGACAAGTGGAGCGACTCTAGGAGATCGCTAGAGACGACAATTAGCAAAACGATAAGCCAGGAGCACATCGTATCGACAATGCTGCAAAACCAGCAGAACGGGGATGCGGTGGCCACTTCTGTTGAAAGTGTCCTACGCATAAAGAAGAAAGAATAACAAGAAAGAGAAAGCGCGTAGAATGAAGCAGACAGTTACCCCAACCCAATCAGGATGTCGAAGGCTGACGAGCTCATTGAGCAACAAATCAGCTCTACTGAGGACGATGCGTACATCTTGGTTGAGACCAGCGAGGTGACAAAATGTAACTAGGTTATCGAGGTTACCAGGATGCATGAGAATCCAATAAATATGTGAAATCGGACCAAGCCAGGATGTCGAAGACCGACAAGCCCGATGCGCTAAACTATTCGCGCCACTGAGGACGATGCGTACATCCTGGGTTGGTCCGGACCATGACAAAGCTTGACCAAGTTGGCAAAACAGCAGGTAGCCAAAACACGAAGTAGAATGTCTATAACCCATGTCCTTGAAGTAATGCGAATGCGGTTCCGAGGTCATGGGTTGACAGGTATAAAGGAGTTCATTTAGTCGGTAAGGCCGTTTTTAGGACAGTCCGATACTCACCTGCGTTACTTAAGGATTCGTGCCTGAAGTTCGAACGTGGTCAGTGCATAAAGTATTTCTCAATTTTCGTTTTCAAAAAAAAAAAAAAAAACCTAGAATAAAAGAGAAAGAAATATCTTACCAACGCAATATTCATTACATCTTCTCAAAATTATTCTCTATTAATACTAATACAGTCGTGCATCCATTTAAACCATTAGAAGACTTGCTTTAAAGAACACTTTTAGAAATTTTCTGTATCACTGTTTCTAGAATCCGATTCCAGAAACTTTCAGAGAGACCCATGTATATTCACTTTTTGAGATAACAAATCGAGAAAGCAAGAGACGGCTGAGATACTCGCCCCATTCGTCCAAATTTAGCAGCACATAATGTATCCACTTTTTCTTTATTTTTATAATTTTCATTAGCCTACAAAAAAGGCACTTAAATTGACCGTAAATGAAGTTAGGTTGATAGAAATTCAGTGATATTGACGAAATTTGATCTTCAAATGAGGTTGCTGACGCCCCCTTCTATATCTTATTCTCCTGTTGTATATGAATCCTTTCTAGATCTTTCCCAGTTCATCGGCCATATTTTTCCATTTTTCTATATCTTTGTCTTCACCTCAACTTTTCCAATTTCGTTTCATCGACTTACCTTTTCCTATATATTCAATTATATCTCCCTCTAATCCATCTCCTCTAATCCCAAACCTCAAATCTCCATCTCCATGTCAATATTTATTTTCATCTGTCAACCTTTTCTCCCTCTTTAAATTGCAGCCACCTATTTTTTCAGATTCCTTCATGTCCTACTTCAATCCTTTTTTTTTCTATAAAAACCTCCCTGATCTGCTTTAATAATCAATTTTCCCCTCGTTACATTTCATGAACCACTCTTATCCAATCTCCATTTTATAACATATCCTTTTCCTATCTTCCTACACTGTCCCCTTCTAGTTTTATGAAACATCTTTTGCCCTTACTTCAATATCATTATCTTCACTTTAACTTCTTCACCAACTTCATCTATTCCTCCCTTTCCCTCCTTTTCGTTTAATTGACCCTTCAGATATAATCCTCATTTCACTTAAATCTTATCGGGCATAGAATAACAAAGAAAAATTTATTTTCAGACAATCAAAGTTTCTTTTTTGAATTTCGCGCTGTTATTTTATGGTGGAAGTTGTTTCAGTAAAGTTAAATTTCAGTCATCACATGGGAATTCGGTGGAACATGGATTATGACAGATAATGTTTCGCGCAGATGAACTTTAGGTTATGTGGTAGTTTAGAATAATAGAAATTCTGCTAATTTCAATTCGGAAAATAATCTTAACTACTTTTAAGGTCAATTCATATGTATTACACCGAATTTAGGGTCAATTTATCAAAGTTCATGCGAAAAGGTGGAAAAAAATTAATGGTTGATTGAAGTTTAATGGAACTGAATGTAATGGCAATACAGGTGAAATTCAAGAAAATTTAGCTAGATTCATGTTAGGACAAATTAAATTGAGTCTATCTTGACGTATAAAGAGCAGAATTAAAGGGTGAATTAATTATTTATTTGAAAGTGTCACGTGGATTACGATAAGAAAAAAAAACATTCTTTGCAAGTATTTTTCGTAGTAATTTTCATTTTCCTTAAGTATGTATTACCAAACTATATTATGAGTATAAACTAGAACAATTTGTGTTATTATTATGTATATGTATTGGAATTTTCAATTTTGATTCCTTGAGAACTTGAAAAGGATCAATGCTGGTTTGTAGTTGGGCAGACTTGGAGCAGGACTATTTTTTGCTTTCATACAGTATTTTTTCACAACGAAATGTACCCAAAAATCGTACATACATTAGCATTGAACAAAAACGTTATTTCTCCCTGGCTTTCCAAACGTACCACCTAACTAGGCAAGTATATTCCTAAAATGAATTATTCAACTATCTCGGCATTACGAATGTGAAGTATCCCGGAATATTCAAAAAATCGATCATTTATAGGATCATCTCTCAATATTGGTACCGTCACGTTGGCCTTGTCGCCATGGATATGTATTTTGACTCTTCCAAAGTGAAAACGAAGATCGGCTCTAGAAGCCAAGAGAGGGAACAAATATTCATCTATGATTTTTCCATTGGCTAGCACCTTGAATCAATTTATCATAGTTTTCATTTATTCAGTTATGGATTTGTTCTATGAATTAATAAATATAACCAAAAAGTATACATTTTTAGGGTTCCTCAAAACTGGCCAGATACCCTTTAGTTCCGTTCGGGTCTGCCTTCTTCGGTCCATCCGTTCGTCCTCTGTATTTTTTCCAAACAGTGGAAATGATAAGTGGGAGATTCGGGAAAGTGAAAGGAAAGAAGAGGAGGCGAAGTAGAGATTGTAACCGGGAACAAGGTTACAGAAATTATGCGAAGTTAGGGGAACAGAGGAGATGGGAAGTGGGAAAAATACGAGAGATGAAGTAGTTGAAATTGGGGGAAGTGGAGAGAGGTGAAGTAAGGTAATTGAGGAGGAATAAAGGAGGGAAAGTAGAAAAATTAGAGAAGGACACGTAATAGAAATCAGGGAAGATAAGCGAATAGGAATTTGGAAAGTGACAAGAAATGAGGGGAAAGGAAGCGGAAATTAGTAGGGGCAAAGTAAGGGGAAATTGGGTGAGCGGAAATAACGAGGAACTGGAGAGAGGACGTCAGGACTCGAGGAAGCCAAATAGAGGGTGGATGGTAGGGAAAGGAGAGCGTTAGCAAAGAAAGCGAGTAGAGGGTGAAGTAGTAGGGAGGAAGAGAAAGTAAGCGGAATCATAAAAGAGGATTAGGGAAAAGTATTATTGGGGCATTCTACTACAAAAAAATGAGTTTTTATCAATGTCAGACCTTTGTTTCAGTCACTTATTGATTTCATTATTTTTATGAGGCTGCAGCTTCAGAATCGAGTGAAATCACCTTTTCTTCCACTTCTGTCTCTAAAACACACTATTGAATATTAGCGAATCATGGACGAGAGGCAAAAAAAAAATGTTAATCTACTCGAGCCTGAAGCTGCAGGCTTATTAAAATTATGCCAATGAGAGATTGAAGAAAACTAATTTTTTGGCAAATGTTCGAACAATAAATTTGCTTATAGAATTTGTTTGAAAAAGACATTCAAATTATGGAACACCTATATATGTATGTACCTATATAGTATCACTTCAAATTATAGATACAATCATATTTACCAATAGGATTAGGGAATACCAAGAAGATGAAACCAAGAATACCAATCGCATTCGTCATTTTCTTCACATAAAGGAAAACTACTTTGGAATTTTTTTATTAAGTGTGTAAACCAATGAATATTTTTCTAAATGTTAAAGCATATATTTTTAACTATCTCGTACGTCATTGTACCTTATTTACATGACATCGTGCTGCTTATCTCACACAAAAATCACGAATGTGTTTTAGATTTATGATATTATTTTTGCGTACAATTTAGAGCAAAGGAGATCTTTTACGCAGTATCATTTTATTGACCATTTTATCAATCATCTTTTTCTCATTACTATAAATCCTTGTCTCAATTTGTATCCTCATCTATTCTGAATCTGTTAGACAAAAGCTATTTTCATTCTCAATTTTTCCAAATCTGTCTCAGTCTATATTTGTAATTTCACTCTTCATCCTATTCTATTTTTAATGTATCTATTTATTGCTCTAGTTTATTCAAGCCTTCTGTTCATTCTTTTGTATCTATAATCCTTTCTTCCAAAAATGATATCCAATTCTGCCTAATATTTTTATAAATCTTTAAAATCTGCTTATTTTTTCTAAAGATAAGGAAATGGATTCAATCGAATAAATCCTATTCTGAACCCTTGAACTATATCGTTCTCCAAAACGTTTTTCTCACATTCCTATTCCATCAACCATCTCATTTTTATTTTTCTAAATCATCTTCACCTCAGCCTTTTCACAATCTCCACCTTTATCTATCAACCCTTTCTTCCTATTCGTGTTGCATTAGCTATCCTGCTTTGATGAGCATTTCAGCAAGCCCTATTTTCCGTATATCATTTTATATACTCCTTCAGTCCTTTTCTCTATAACACCTTTACTATCTACTGATACAATTTCTTTCTCTGTCTTTACATGACATGAACTACTCTTATCCAATTTCCATTTCATAATCTAACCTTTTCCGATTCTTCGGCATCCTCTTCTAATCTCCTTTTTGACTTTTCAATTATCTCCTTCTATTAACTATTTCTTCTTCTACCCATTGCATACATCTTCAAATACTCATCATCTTCCATACATCTTCAATTTACATTTTTTTGTTCATCTTGCTTCCATTTTCGTTATAACTATGAACTGTTTGAAACTCTATTATCCTTTTCCTCGAACCTTTCACTATCTACTTCTAACAATCATTTCTGCCTCTTCCACCTCCATCAGCCCACCTGGCATAATCTTCATTTCACTGAATTCCCATTTCAGCATGACTTCAATTTATCTAGCAACATCCGGCATAAAATAACAGCGCGAAATTCAAAATAGAATAGGATGAAGAGCGAGATTACAAATATAGACTGAGACAGATTTGGAAGAATTGAGAATGAAAATAGCTTTTGTCTAACAGATTTAGAATAGATAAACGTTTATTTTTCAGCCTGCTGGTCTTAAAAAAATTGACTTGCTTACACTTCCATTTTTACAGATTTTTCTTAAAACTAACCCTTAGAAAGTAACATCCATCCATGTCATACTCGCATGTCATACTGATAACACAAATTATTCTAGTTTATTCTCATATTCATATTCAATTGTTTTCTCCAAATAAGTGAATTATTAGAAAATTTACTTTCATTATTTAGTTGAAGAAAACATCGTACATTGAGCGAAGAATTCCCCAGTGGTTCGGGTTTAAGCCCCAATAGTTGGGGTGGTTTTTCTTTTTTGTTGTTTCACACGAAGGATTGGTGCGCTCGCACGACTGAGTCGTGCGGGCACCCCAACCATTCGGGTGCTCACCCGAAACAGCAGCGGCCGAACTGGTGGAGTGCCCGTCCGAATGGTTGGAGAGCTTCCGTGAATAATTCGGGTAGTTGCACGAATGATTAAGGTCGTTAGACAACTTAAATCAATTAAAAATCTTAGTGCGCGCCGGAGCAATTTTGTGTAGAAAAATTGAATATCATGGTTTTCGTTCATTGTTATACGGCTTTAAAGCCAACCTTTTGTCAAAGCGGGCGGTATTCAAGTTTTTCGGTTGACCGATATCAAGCGGAAGTAACTACTATTTCATTTAGGGCGTAGAATTTCATAACTTAATAGAGTAAATATCTTTTAGTTATGGGCTGACCAACTGTGACCTTAAACATTTATATCGAAAAAATTAGTCTTTACGAAGATATTAACAAAATAAGATAAAAATGGATTTGAACGATCGTTTTCCCCTCAGCAGTCAACGAAGTGAAGTTAGCTGACTATGAAGTGAAAATGCCTAATTAGCGAACATGCGCAAACGTCGAACGCGCAACATCCAACGCGGCTGATGACTCGAATCTCCTGAATCATACGTGCAAGCTCCCCAACCATTCGGGCGGGCGCCCCACCAGTTCGGCCGCTGCTGTTTCGGGTGAGCACCCGAATCCTTGGGGTGCCCGCACGACTCAGTCGTGCGAGCGCACCAATCCTTCGTGTGAAACAGAAAAAAAGAAAAACCACCCCAACTATTGGGGACGACTTTTGCGAAACAAAATTTTTGCACTTATTTTTTATTTTTCAGAGAGTTTATAATCAAACTCTGATATAAAACAGAATAGTTTGTGTAATTTTGAGAATATTTTTTTACACTGTCGTCTGTGGAATAGATAATAGAAGTATAGATGAAAGATTATAAGAATACAATGCCTTGGCGCCCTTTCTGATATAATATTACTCGCTAAAAATGCTGAACTGCTGAATAATGGAAAAATGTAAATCACGAAATTGGAAAAATGTGGATACATTACACGTATTAGAGTTTTCTATTGCGATCATTTTAAAAACATGAAAGGATCAATGCTGGTTCAAAGATTGAACCCAAAAATCGTACATACATTAGGATTTTACAAAAACTTTATTTTTCCCTGGCTTTGAAAATGCACAACCTAACTAGGCACGTATACTCTCAAATTTAATTAATCGACTAGTTCGGCATAACGAATGCAATCTGTCTTGAATTGTGCGAAGAAAAGATTATTTATAGGATCATCTCTCAATATTGGTAGCGTAACGTTGGCAACGTTGTCATAAATCTGAAGTTTAACTCTTCCAAAGTGAAAATAAAGATCGTCTTTACGAGCCATGAGTGGGAGCAAATATCCACCTATGATTTTTCCAACGATGCAATTGTCCAATATTCCCACATCATGAAATCTTTCAATTAGAGGCCAAATTCTTCGCTGAAAAGTTTGGTAATATCTAACATTGTACATTAAAATCGGAGTAGGGTGAACTGCGTCCTCTTTATGTGACCAAACTAATTCTGAAAAAAGAAAGTGTGAATGAAGCATTAATTATCGTATTCACTATTAAATTAATTCAATGAATCGTACATCATGTTGTATAACAAAAAAAAAAAATGGATACATATGCAAGTATGCAAGTAAAATTCAGTCAGCTGAGATTCCGGAAAGCACCCTCAAGTACGTTTTACCCGCGTCGTTGCCTTTTTCAATAAGGAAAAACAATTTGCCCACAGTGTGAAAAATGCCTCTTTGGTTCAAGGTAATGTACAGCCGACGAGCTTAATTCTCGATTTATTTATTTAATTTCGAATAAATAATCAAATATGATGAAAGAATGGCAATTTTAAAGATTTTGGTAAATAAGAGGAGGGAGGGTAGGGAAGTGAGCGGAAATTAGGTGAGTGAACATAGGGCAAGTCAGGGAAATGAGGGGTGTGTATGTGAGGGGATATTGACGGATTGAAAGCGAGGAGGAATAATGGGAAATTTAAAAAGGGAAACTATTGGAAATGAGATCAAACAAGGGGACGGGAATTAGGATTAATGATTGGAAATGATATTCAGAAGGGAAGGGAAAGTTAGGACTGAGGAAAAGAAGTGGAGGTACGGGCGTGTTAGCTAAGCGGGCAAAGAGAGGGAGAAGCAGAGGAAGCGGTAGAGGAAGCGGGATGCAAAGGTTTCAGAAAGGGATGCTGAGAGCAGAAGTAGGTAGAGAGTATTGGAAGAAATGATGAAAGAAGAAGGTAAAAATTACTTGATTAACAAAGGGAAAGAGAGGGGGAACCCAGGAGAGGGGAAGTAAGGGGAAATAAGGAAGGGAAAGTTGGAGTGAGGGAGGAGTAGTAGGTATTTTCCAATTATTTACAAGCACCAGGAATGTCTAAGAGAAAACATAGCCACTTTTGTACGTTATTTTGAACCATAAAAGTAAGTTTTTCCCCAATGTGGTCCGCCCGTCATATATTTTTGTCGGGTAAATAATTCTGGACTGGGAAGAAAAAGTTGGAAAATAGGGAGAGTATATGAGGGGAGGTATTGAATGGGTTAGGGGAAGTGATGGACCTGGAAGAGGGGAATTCGGAAAAGTGGAAAAGAAATGATGAGATAGGATAGAATAGGATAGGAAAGGACACGCCAAAGAGAGAGTGAAAGTTATAGGGGGAGGGTTAGATTTGAACGACTTGATTAGCGTCTTAAGAAGACACGAAACCGGTTTTTGTAGGTGCGGAGCACCTAATTCGTCTAATTTTTTCAAATCTCTATGAATATTTTTTATTTCATTTTATCGAATATTTTGCGATCTCTTCTTCATGTATTATTTCCGGTTATTGTGCGACTCAGTATAGCGTACTTTAAATTATAGATAAAATTATATTTACGAATAGGATTAAGGAACACCAATGAGATGATACACAGAACACAAATCGGGGTCCTCATTTTCTTGACATAAAGAAATTCTACTTTTTGGAATTTTTAATAAGAATGGAAACCAATGAATATTCTTCTCAATATTTCATTATATATTGAACGTGTTTCATACGTTATTATACATTATTTGTATTTCATCAAGCTGCTTATCTCACACTAAAGTCGCAAATGGAATTCAAATTTATGGCATTATCGTGGTTCACAATTTAAAGCGTGGTAATTATCTATCACGCAGTATCTTTCTAGCAATCATTTTATCAGCCATCTTTTTCTCATTCTTCTATATCCTTATCTTCACGTCAACTTTTCCAGTTGCCATTCATCTCTCAACTTTTCTTCATACATTTATTTATATCGTCCTCAAAAATCCTCTCTTCAATCCCTTCACTAGTTTCGCTTCTATTATTCCATTCTCCCTCTAATCCCCTCATTTCCATCTTTGCTTCTATTCACTCCTACCAACTCTTCCCACCTCTTCATCTAAATCTGTATGTTAATCTCAACAAATATACTGAGAATATAAAATTCACTTTTAGAGTGAAAAATTCATGATTTCTATTCTCCTCTATACTGAGTCTGTTAGACGAAAGCTATTTCCATTCTAGATTATACAAAATATACTTCAGTCTTTGGCCCTATTCCCTTTTCATCAATCGACTTTTTCATGTTTCTATATCCTCTCCGTCTTAACTTTTTCACCATCTCTACTTCCATATCCGTCTCTTGGACCTTTTTCACTCTTTCCATTTCATCAAAAATCCTTTTCTGATTAATACTTTAGCGACCCAATTTCTGCGTATATTTGTTCATGACCTCTAATTCTTACTCTATAACAATTTCACGATCCGCTTCTATAATTCCTTTCTTCTGCTTTACATTTGATAAAACACCGTTACCTAATTTTAATTCCATCACATATATTCTCTTCCGATTCTTCTAAATTTTCCTCCAATCACCTTCTCGTTACCTCATTATCCTTTCCGCACAGAAGACAGAGGGGACCTTCTGCAAGCCCTATCTTATCCTATTATTATCCTTATCCTTATTCCTATGAATAGTTCTGTTAGGACTTTGATTTCATTCCTCCCGAGCTTGAGTATTTCCCTAGCTCGGTTGAAGTTCAGCTTTGAGCTTAGATACAAGATTATTGAATGAAAGTGCCTAAGTATCATTTCTGATATAATATTTTTGCCGTTGCTATGTGTATCCAAATTGCAGTACGACTAGCCAGATTTTTTCGGTACGAATATGGGCAGCTGAAAAGGGTTCTATTTGTATCGAATTTTCGGTACGTGCATCTGGATTTTTTCGCTATAGTATTGAGAAAATCTGATTAGAAAAATAAATGAAATTTATGAAAATAAATAAATGGGTATACATTATACGTATTTAAATTTTGTATTATATCCATTCAAGCATTTAACCCATACATCATGTATACATTCAGATTCGACAAAAACGTTTTTTTTTCCTAGTTTTGAAAAAGTGCCACTCAGCAAGGCAAGTATACTTTTGAATTAAATAACAGAGTCGCTTGACATAAAGAATGTAATCTGTATCCGCATTTAAGGAAAAACCAATTATTCGTGGGATGAACTTTAGTTTAGTGGCATTTGATAAGTGAGTCTATGGTGGTTGGTTTGTTATGTCCAAATAATAGATAAAGGTGTGTGTGTGCAAGTGAGATGAAAAGGTGGCGCAGAGCCGCGGTATCAATCCAGCATACTGCAGTACAGATCACTGATATTAATCTAATAGATAGTGGTTGGGGGAACCCTCCGGGGTATTCATCCACTAGCCGGTGGTCGGCAAGGTCGTGGAAGGCCATGATATTAATGCAGCAGCTAGAGTGAAGGTAGAAGCCGTCTTCGGGATTAATCCTGTAACCAATGGTCTGAAAGGTGGTAAAAAGCCGCGGTATTAATTCCGAAGCTAGAGGGAGAAAGCCGTTTACGGTATTCATCCGGCAACCGGTCGGTGGAACGGTAATGGAGAGCCGCGGTATTAGAGAGATTTTGCAATGCTTTGCGTAGGATACCGTAAACGCTAAATGATACGCTTACGAATGCCGAATAGCAGAAAACGGTAACGCTGAACTCGAACAGTATGCGTAGGAGCGTCATCACATGACTTTACCGTTTACCGTTAGTTACGAAACGCTATGCTAGATCTCCCTAGTATTCCAGCAGCTACATGTTGGGTCTTTCGTGGTATTAATTTAGCAGCCGGTAAGCCAAAAAGTAGTGGAGACTCGTGGTATTAATCCAACGGCTAGAGTGTAGGAAAAAGACGTCTGTGGGATTAATTCAACAGCCAATGGTCGGAAAGGTCGTGAAAAGCCGAGGTATGGATCAAGAAGCATGGCTGAATAAAATTTAATAAGGCCCTTTCATGCGTAGTTCTAGAGATTTTAACAGTTCGTACGTTGATTTAATTAAGTCTTCATCGAAAGACGAAAGCAAATGCGAAGAAATCAGATAATCACACATCGGATAAGCTGAATGAACTGGTTTACTAATTATTAGCGTAGTTGATGATCGATCCATTGATTGTTATATAAATAAACAATAATAATTAATAAATTACTGAACAATCGCCGCATGCACGTATGCCGTGTGTATCTGTCATCGACGAGTGATCTAGTTGCGTCTTTATCGGAAGACACAAGGAAATACAAGGAAATCGGATAAGGTAATCGCTTATTCCATTATTTAATAAATCAATCATCATATGATTGGATATTATTATTTATTTGATCAATTGATTGATTAATTGATACACTAATGCATTAATTATTTGGGTAACTATTGACTGATAAGTTAATTATCCAATGAATACATGATAATAGTTCATTGGTTATGCGACAATTGCCGCATTCATCTCCGTACTCATTATCGAGGGGTGATCTAGTTTAATTTTCATCAAAAGACACAATGACATACAAGGAAATCGGATAATCTCATATCGGATAGAGAGATTCCTTGCTGGCACGATTCTCCATTCAATAGCCATGTATATATATATATATATATATAATTAAAAAAAAGTTAAACAACCACCGCAGGGTACCACTAAGAGCAACTGCCATCTGGAAAAAAATGTCAATGGCCCCCAGTAGAACCGCGGTAAAATACACCTATGGCCACGTCTCACATCCGTGAGATGGGTGGTCACAGGGCACGACGAAATCACAACGACAGGCCGGCGAAACCCTCGTGTGTCTTGAGGACACGAAGCGACCCAAGGATGACAGCTTTCTGCATCCATCTCGCAAGAGCCTTGGCATATTTTTGGCACGCGGGTATGGCTTTAAGGTTACGAACCAGCGATAATTTCACACCTCCGAGAGCACCTATCACAAGGACAATTACTCGTACCGAATATTTTGGGTACAGTCGACGCAGCTCTCTTTTAAGGTCTTGATATCTCTCCTCTTTTTCTTTCTCCTTTGCAGTGATGTTGTATTCGGATGGAGCCGAGAATTCGATCAGGAATATAGTTCGTTTCTCGAAGTCTTGGAGAACAATGTCAGGCCTCGAGTGCGCAACGGAGACTGCTGCCCGAAAATCGTAGTTCCAGAAAATCTGGCACTTCTCGTTTCGGACAATTGACTCTATATCCCTTGGAGCGTTCGGCAGGGCAGGGTCGCGACCAACACCGTAAGAGCGACAAAGGTGGTAATAAAGTACTCTTAGGGCCGCATTATGTCTATAGATATACGTTGTTCCTGCGTGGGTCGGACACCCCGATAGTATATGTTCTAGGTACTCAGCGTGTGCATGACACGCTCTGCACCTATCACTGGGAACTTCTTGACATAAAATGCGGTGACGGTATGCTAAGGTGGAGATGACACCGTCCTGGCATGCGAAAATAAAGCCCTCTGTACCTGAATTGAGCCCTGATGATTTGAGGAAAGCAAAAGTTTGCTCCTTCGACAAGGACTGTTTTTCTACATTTCTGTGAAAGTTTCCGTGCAT
>CAKNXH010001699.1:0-29738 GCA_932178445.1 Andricus quercusramuli | reverse complement strand
ACCAGAGAATTACAGGCCAATAACTTGTTTAAACACACTGTATAAGATCTTTACAGCTGTCCTAAACAACATGATCGTTCGACGAATTGAGCCTGTATGGCGAGAGATGTACGAACAACGAGGCTCGAAAAAAGGTGTAGCAGGCTGTCGAGAGAACCTGCTAATTGACAGGTGTGTCTGTAAAGACGCTGCCGCCCATCAGCGCGTCCTGTCAATGGCCTGGATTGACTACCGGAAAGCTTTCGATTCAACCTCTCATAGACTTATCATCTGTCTGTTGGAAAGCTTGAAGGTACATCCATTTATATTGAGATGCATAGAGAGACTGATGCCTCTTTGAAAAACTAGATTTACCATCTCATCTAGGAATCATCGTCTGACGACGAACAAGGTCACCTTCCAGAGAGGCGTCTTTCAAGGGGATAGTATGAGCCCTTTGCTTTTTTGCATCACACTTCTGCCTCTATCTCTCGCACTACGAAATTCTCCTGGATACCTCTGTGGCGACACTAATCAGCGTGGGCATAAGGTAACTCATGTATTTTATATAGATGACCTGAAGATCTATGCCGCTGGTAAAAGCAAACTTCAAACTGCTATAAATATCGTCAAGAACTACACAGGAGAGATTGGGATGCACTTTGGTTTGGACAAGTGTGCCAAAATTCATTTTAAGAAAGGAAAGATTACTGGCGTTCCGAAGGACCCTGAGCTTGTAGATATAAGTGTGATTAGACATCTTGACACTGGAGAGACCTATACATACCTGGGCGTGCCTGAAAGCCGCATTCAGGACGTAACATCACTGAAGGAGTCTCTCCGAAGCAGATACAGGCATCTTCTTAGACAGATTTGGTCTTCCAATCTGTCGGCGTTGAACAAGGTATCTGCGACTAACATGCCTGCCGTCCCGGTTCTACTCTACTCGTTTGGGGTGGTTCAATGGATGAAGAACGAGCTTAAGCCCCTTGATGTCACCACGCGTAAGATCATGCATATGCATAAAAGCTTGCATATCAATTCGTCAGTTCCACGATTATACATTTCACGCCGTCAAGGCGGACGCGGACTTCTGAATCTCCAATGTCTTCATAACCGAATTGTTTTAAGTACAGCTTACATAGTTGCGAATGGCAGAGATCCTCTCCTAAAGATGGTCAGAAACCACGAGATGATTGGCGAAGGAGCGTTCCTTTACAAAGCCGCGGAGCAAGCTGCCGAGGCCCTTGGCCTGAATTTCAACATCAGAAGTGAGGAAAGTGCATTACTCCATCTAGATGCTTCACGTCTAAAAGCCGAAGTAAAGAAAGCAGAGGTTAGAAAATTTCACCAAGAGCTACTCGACAAGCATATGCACGGAAACTTTCACAGAAATGCAGAAAAACAGTCCTTGTCAAAGGAGCAAACTTTTGCTTTCCTCAAATCATCAGGGCTCAATTCAGGTACTGAGGGCTTCATTTTCGCATGCCAGGACGGTGTAATCTCCACCTTAGCACACCGCGCCCGCATTTTATGTCAAGAAGTTCCCAGTGATAGGTGTAGAGCGTGTCATGCACACGCTGAGTACCTAGAACACATACTATCGGGGTGTGCGACCCACGCAGGAACAACGTATATCTATAGACATAATGCGGCCCTAAGAGTACTTTATTACCACCTTTGTCGCTCTTACGGTGTTGGTCGCGACCCCGCCCTGCCGAACGCTCCAAGGGATATAGAGTCAATTGTCGGAAACGAGAAGTGCCAGATTTTCTGGAACTACGATTTTCGGGCAGCAGTCTCCGTTGCGCACTCGAGGCCTGACATTGTTCTCCAAGACTTCGAGAAACGAACGATATTCGTGATCGAATTCTCGGCTCCGTCCGAATACAACATCACTGCAAAGGAGAAAGAAAAAGAGGAGAGGTATCAAGACCTTAAAAGAGAGCTGCAACGACTGTACCCAAAATATTCGATGCGAGTAATTGTCCTTGTGATAGGTGCTCTCGGAGGTGCTAAATTATCACTGGTTTGTAACCTTAAAGCCATACCCGCGTGCCAAAAATATGCCAAGGCACTTGCGAGGTGGATGCAGAAAGCTGTCATCCTTGGGTCGCTTCGTGTCCTCAAGACACACGAGAGTTGAGCCGGCCTGTCGTTGTGATTTCGACGTGCCTTGTGACCACCCATCTCACGGATGTGAGACGTGGCCATAGGTGTATTTTACCGCGGTTCTACTGGGGGCTATTAACATTTTTTTTTTTTTAGATGGCAGTTGCTCTTAGTGGTACCCTGCGGTGGTTGTTTAACTTTTTTTTTAATTATATATATATATATATATATATATATTTCGGTTTCGGTTACGATTCCTTTGGGATAGAACCGAAGGGCCTATGATGAATTCACCGAACGCGTCCTCGGGTTGCGGATAGAGGGTCCATGTACCAAGGGTTGTCGTTGAATATGGTTATAATAATTAATAAGCAGTCGCGGACCAACCGCAGATAGCAATTGACAGCAATTGAGAAAGCAAAGACAGATGATCGCAATTTGAGTATAAGGAGGAACATCAACATGCAAGTTTTTCTTAAGCCCCAAGATCTGGCTGAAATGGATACCTCCCTTCGTGGAGATATCTCGCAAGAATCCGACCTCTGGACCATCAATTGCTCAGCTTATCGTGCTGCGAGAGATTTGGCTGATTCAAATCAGAGGCTAAAACCGACGATGGATCAAGAGACCAGAAGATGCTTGCATCAACTGATCAAGAAAATTGGATGGGGAAGAAAGAATGCGTCCCGTGTTCACGGAAAGGGTTCAAATGTCGCCCAAGAACTAAGGATCTTGAATCACACACTAAACAAGTCAAAGCTGCTGACAATCAAGCAGCATATTGTTGACAAAATATGGCTGTTATCTGACGCAAGAAGCAGAATATAGAAGAGGGAGAGATGGATCCGGGAGAATCAACAGTTTCTCGCTGACCAATCACGCATCTTCAGCGATCTCCCTGTTTTTGTAAAAAAAATCCACACAAGCCCAAGAAGGTAGAGACTTTTTGGAGAGAGGTTTAGAAGCACTTAGACGCATGAAGAAATTTTCCGCTGCTGGACCAGATTGTATGAAGAACTTCTGGTGGAAGAAGTCTACTTTTATACACCAACATTTGGTCAAAATATTCACCACATATTTAAATTCGGAGACGCCCATTCCGCAGCGGCTGATATTAGGACGCACTATATTCCTACCGAAAAAAGGCAACTTGTCCAGACCAGAGAATTACAGGCCAATAACTTGTTTGAACACACTGGATAAGATCTTTACAGATGTCCTAAACAACATGATTGTGCCACGAATTGAGCCTGTATGTCGAGAGATGTACGAACATCGTGGCTCAAAAAAGGTGTGCAGCCCATCAGCGCGTCCTGTCAATGGCCTGGACTGACTACCGGAAAGCTTTCGGTTCAACCTCTCATAGACTTATCAACTGTCTGTGACAAAGCTTTAAGGTACATCCACACATACTGAGATGCTTAGAGAGATTGATGCCTCTTTGGGAAAATAGATTTATCATCTCATCTAGGAATTATCGCCTGACATCGAACAACGTCCCCTTCCAGAGGGGCGTCTTTCAAGGTGATACCATGAGCCCTTTGCTTTTTTGCATCACACTTCTGCCTCTATCTCTCTCAATACGAAATTCTCCTGGATACCTCTGTGGAGACACTAATCAGCGCGAGCATAAGGTAACTCACGTATTTTATAGGCATGATCTGAAGATCTATGCTTCTGGTAAAAGTAAACTCCAAACTACTATAAATATCGTCAAGAACTACACGGCAGAGATTAGGATGGACTTTGGTTTGGTTCAATTTTCAACCAAAAAAAAAATTATAAAATTTTCTGTCAAGTGGCCTTTAACTAAAGTATATAAATTCTGAATCAAGAGTATAATAATAGTTCGCATTTAAGCCATGAAAAAATAAAAATGGGAAAAGAGGAAATTCCCCAAAAACAGGGAGGAAAAGAAGAACTCTGTAAAGAAAGGGAAAAGAGAGGAATATGAAAAAAGTGACAAGTCCGAAATATGAAAATCATTTCAACACTTTTCGAGCTATTATTGACATGACCTGTATCATCAGGAAACGTGCTAAATGTTAACAAAGATCTTACCGTGACTCGCACTGACCCTAGCCCCCTTATAACATCAGTTAACAAGAGTAGTTTTCGGCCCAATCCCCTGCCCCTATCCCTAGAATTGGTAACGTAATTTACAGATGGCTCCTTAGAATGTTTTTCAGGAATATTCCATTAGCATACCATTAGAATATTCCAATGGTAACACATTTTAGCAATACAAGTGAAATTCAAGAAAATTTAGCTAGTACATTAGCACTTAACAAAAACATTATTTTTCCCTGGCTTTCCAAATGTAGCACCTAACTAGGCAAGTATAGTCCTTACGTGAATTATTCGACTAGCTCGGCATGACGAATGTGAAGTATCCCGAAATATTCGAAAAACCGATCATTAATAGGATCATCTCTCGATATTGGTACCGTGACGTTAGCCTTGTTGCCACTGATCTGTATTTTAACTCTTCCAAAGTGAAAACGAAGATCGGCTCTAGGAGCCAAGAGTGGGAACAAATGTCCATCCAAGATTTTTCCAACGATGAAATTATTCAATACTCCCACATCATGATATCTTCCATGTAAAGGCCAAATTATATGTGGAGGAAGTTCAAAATGTCTAACATTGTAAAGTGCAATGGGAAAAGGATGTACAGCGTTTTCTTTATGCGGCCGAACTAATTCTGCAAAAAGAAAATTTGCAACATTGACAAAATAAAATAAAAGTCACTCAGCTGAGATATCGGCTAGCACCTTGAATTCATTTATTATAGTTGTTCCATGAATTAATAAATAACCAAAACGTATACATTTTCAGGGTTTCTCAAAACTGGCCAGAAACCCTTATAGTTTCGTTTGGGTTTGCCTTTTTCCCTCCATCCGTCCATCCTCCGTATTATTTCCAAACAGTGGAAATGAGAAAAAGTGATAAGTGGGAGATCCGGGAAAGTGAAAAGAAATGAGAGAAATCTAAGTAGAGAATGTAAGCGGAAACGAGGGGATGGAAATTATGAGAAGTGAGGGGAAACGAGGAGATAGGAAGTGGGGAAAAATACGAGAGGTGAATTAGATGAAATTGGTGGAAGTGCGGAGAGGTGAAGTAAGGTAATTAAGGAGAAATAAAGAAGGGAAAGTAGACAAAATTAGAGAAGAGGAAGTAATAGAAATCATGGAAAATAAACGAGAAGGAAGCTGGAAAGTGACAAGAAAGGAGGGGAAAGAAAGCGGAAATTGGTAGCGGCGAAGTAAAGGAAATGAGGTGAGCGGAAATAACGCAGAACTGGAGAGGGGACATGAGGACTCGAGGAAGCCAAATAGAGGGAGGATGGTAGGGAAAGGAAAGCGTTAGCTAAGAAATCGAGAAGAGGGTGAAGTAATAGGGAGGAAGGGAAAGCGGCGGTATTCGAAGTTTAAAAAGTTTGAAGAAACAATGGGAGGGGACGTAGAAAATGCGGCGAGGGGAAGTCGAGGAAAGGAGGACAAAGGATGAGTGGAAAAGTAACGGGTAATGAAGGAAAATTAGAAAATAAAGTAGTGGTAATGTGGTGTGGTCAAGTGAGGGAAAATGAGCGGAAATGCTGTAAAGGGAAGTTGAGAAAGTAACAAAAAGGAAGCGGAATCATGAAAGAGGTATAGAAGAAAGTATTATTTGGGCATTCTACTACAAAAAATAAGTTGGGTTCCGATGAACCTGGGTTAGGGGAAGTGATGGATGTGAAAGGGGGGAATTTGGAAAAGTTGAAGAGAGGTGATGGAGTGTAGGGGCGGAAAGTGAGGAGTGGGATGATGAAATAGGACAGAATCGGATAGAATAGGACGTTAGAGAGATGAAGAGTAATAGGTTTATGTTGGAAGTATGGGTGGGAAGAGTGTAAGGCAGTGGAGGGGAATGATAAGGTTGAATTGAATATAATGAGATAGAATAGAATAGGATAGAAAAGGACACGATAAAGAGAGAGTGGGAGTTACTGGCGAGGGGTAGATTTGAACGACTTGATCAGCGTCTCAATAAGACACGAAACCCGTTTTTGTAGACGCACAGCACCTAATTTTTCTAATTTCTTCAAATCTCTATGAATACTCCTTATCGAATTTTTTGCTGTTTCTTCTTTAAGTATTATCTTTATTTATTGCGTGTCTCAGTATAGCGTACTTCAATTATAGATGCAATTATATTTACCAATAGGATGAAGGAACACCAATGAGATGATCCACAGAACACAAATCGGGGTCCTCATTTTCTTGACATAAAGAAATCCTACTTTTTGAAATTTTAATAAGAATGTAAACCAATTAATATTCTTCTCAATATTTTAATATATATTGAACGTGTCTCATACGTTATTATACATTATTTGTATTTCATCATGCTGCTTATCTCACACTAAAGTCGCAAATGGAATTCAAATTTATGGCATTAGCATGGCTGACAATTTAAAGCAAGGTTTATTATAATAATTATTATATATATATATATTATAATGATAATTATCTATTACGCAGTATCTTTCTAGCAATCACTTTATCAGCCATCTTTTTCTCATTCTTCTATATCCTTGTCTTCACGTCAACTTTTCCAGTTGCAATTCATCTCTCAACTTTTCTTTATACATTTAGTTATATCCTCCTTGAATCCTCTTATATTTAATCCCTTCACTATTTCTATTTCTATTAATCGCTTCTTCCTCTAATCCCCTCCTCCCCAACTTTTCTTCTATTTACTCCCACCAAATCTTCACATCTCTTAACTCAGTCTCTATGTAAATCCCAAGAAATATACTGAGAATATAAAATTCACTTTTAGAGTGAAAAATTCATGATTTCTATCCTCCTCTATACTGAGTCTGTCAGGGGAAAGCTAGTTCCATTCTAGATTATCCGAAATAGATTTCTGTCTTTGGCCCTATTCCCTTTTCATCAGCCGACTTTTTTACAGGGACCCGTCCGAAATTTTCGTTCCATTTCGTTATTAATAGAGAAAAATCACTTTTTTCTAAACTTTTATCTGCTATCTCTAGATTTGGCCGAAGTTATATAATATCTGAAATTACATAGATAATTCAATTTCGTTCGTGTCCCTGCTTTTTTATGCTTCTGTATCGTATTCGCCTTAACTTTTTCACCATCTCCACTTCCATCCTCGTCTATTGAACCTTTCTCACTCTTTCCATTTCATCAACAATCCTTTCCTGATTACCATTTCAGCGAGCCATTTTCTTCGTATATTTGTTCATGACCTCTAATTTTTACTCTATAATAAATTCACTATCCGCTTCTATAATTCCTTTCTTCTGCTTCACATTTGATAAAACACCGTTACCTAATTCTAATTTCATCACATATATTTTTTTCCGATTCTTCTACATTTCCCTCCAATTGCCTTGTCGCTAACTCTTGAATTTTTTTTCCCTATCAAATCTTTCTTCCTTTGTCTATTTTGTCAATTATTATTCTTCGTCAATTTCCATTCTGTTGAATATCTTTCCACAATTTTCTATATCTAACTATAAGGAACTTCATTCTTCGTTTTCCTTCTTCTAAAAACTTTTACTATGTCCTTCTGTCAAGCATTTCTCCCTCGTGTCACTTAATCAATCCAGCTTTCATAATCTTCATTCTAGGGTACGGAACGGGTGCTGGGTGATTTTTGAGATCGAAAAATGAATTGTTACGGAGACAAATTGGTTAGATCATGCTTCGAAAATGGATAGTTTATTACAAATACGAAGAAAGACGTAGCCAACACGATTCAAGATAGAGAATTTACAGAAACCGGAAGCGCGAATAGGATTTCAGAATAAGATACATAAAAACCTATTTAGGATAAGCTGGTAGACACTAATACGCAATAAAGATAAAGAGGACGCATGGAAAATTTTCAGGGAATCATTATTAGGAGCGCATCTGAAGTGTGTGGTACTGCGGTTGCAGGAAGAGCAAGTTTTGTTACTTTGAGGTATGATTAAATACGCGTAAACGGCTACGCGGCTTCCAAAGAAAGTTACCGGTAAATACCTGAAGATAGCGATACCTAAGGAAGTTCATTATTACAGGTCTTGGCAATGATTTTGGAAATGGTTCCATGTCAAAAAGGAAGGAAGAAGTAGTACTTAGTTAGTCTGCATTAGGAATAGCAAGAGTAAGACGCAATATGATAAGGACGGAGCAAAATACGATTAGCGAGACTTTTTGAAGGAATGATCGGGAGGTGAAGGTATGGATCAGCACAATTGCGACCTAGAACAAGATGCATTGGAATACCCGATTGAAAAAATCTGTGCCACTGAGATTAGGGATATAATTAAGACCTTGAAGAATGGTAAGGCTGCTGGCGTGGATGATATTACCCTGAAATGTCTTAGAGCAGTTAAACTTATAAAACAAGTTTACAAATTTATGTATCAAGATGAGGAAGTTCCAGGTGACTGGAAAACGCTGATTATTATCCTTCCAATATATAAAGGAAAGAGTAAATAAAGCAATTTGAATAATAACAGAGGTATCAGCTCAGTGAGCACCGTAGGCAAAACAAGGTGAATAGAAGCAAGCTCTAGAAAGCCTCGGCAGAGTATGCAGGCAATGAATGTCTCCTAATGGCAATAAAAACCATATATATGCAGGTAGTAAAGCGAGTGTAAGAGTAAATGGACAACTGAATGACTAATTCAATATAAGACAATGTGCTAGGCAAGGTTGCGTTATGTTTTCTCGGCTATTTATTCTAATAATGGATAAGTGTCTCAGAATGGCCCTCTTCGACGAAAAAGTGTCGACCTCGTAATAGTTAAGGTGCGTGGATTAGCGTTTGAAGGTGATGAGGTTGTTACAGCACGAAAGGATGGGAAATCAGTATGCAACTAGAAACTATATTGATTATTACATCAAAATGAGGAGGCAGATTTTGTCGCAGGCTCAAGATGGTTTTAGCCCAATACGTCAAAGGCATTTTTGTTGGATGTTTTTGATAGTCTCCAATGCGATATCTTAGTATGTATCACCTATCCCGGACGCATTTTTGTGATGTCATCAAGTGATCCAAAAGGAGTAATGTGACTAATTTGATATATTTGGTAAGGCCTTGATTTTAACCCATCAACCATAGACTCGTTTGCAGCCAATTGCACGATGGGACCTTTAGCGTGAAATCCGAGCGCCTAGCCACCTTATCTACATAGGCTTCTTGATTATTATCATTATTTTGATCATAAAAATACATTATAATATAGAAAGTTTCCAACTAGTTGATTAGTTATATGATTTTTTCAAACGAATGCATTATTTTGGGATTTGTCACCAATAACATGCGTTCTTTTTTTCAGTGTCAGTCCTTCTAATTAGAAGTTACATGATATTTACAGGAATTTTTATGATTAGTTGATAGAATGCACTATTTCTAAAAACTAATGTTTTGAACAGATTCATTATTCGGGAATTTGTCGATGGAAAAATTAGTTTTTTCTTTTAATGTCAGTCCTTTTAATCGGGAAGTCCATGATAATTTCTAAATAAGGCATCTTCAAACACATTTGATGCAGAAATACTTCATTTAGGCATTCGCCATCAAAAAAGTTGTTTTTTTCAATACCAGTCCTGTAAGTTTTGGTTTCTAATGATAATATTGTTTTATTGAGGCTACAGCTTCAGGATCGAGTGGCATTATCCTTTCCTTCACTTTTTTCTAGGAAAAAATATGCAAATGATGATAAAATTATCATAGAAGACATGACTGGAAGTAGTTATGAGCTTAGGGGAAGTCAGTGACGTACTGAAGGGGAATTCGGGAGAGTAGGGGATGGATGAAGAAGTAGGGAAGGGAAGGAGTTGAAAGAAACTTTTATTTTATATTTTGAAAATGAGGTACTTTATTAGGCATGTATACTCGTAAATATAATTAATCGCCTAGCTCGGCATAACGAATGTAACCTGCCTCGAATTGTTCGAAAAAAAGATCATTTATAGGATCATCTTTCTTTATTGGTATGATCACGTCGGCAATTTCGTCATGGATCTGTATTTTTACTCTTCCAAGGTGAAAGTGAAGATCGGCTCTCGGAGCCATGAGCGGAAGCAAATATCCGCCTACGATTTTTCCAACGATACAATTATCCAATATTCCCACAGCAGGAAATCTTTCCCCTAAAGGCCGAATTCTTCGCTGAAAATTTTGGAAATATCTAACATGATACAGTGGAATGGGAACAGGATGAACGGCCTCTTCTTTAGGTGGCCAAATCAATTCTGTAAAAAAAAAGTTGAGTGGGAAATTAATTATCGTATTCACTTGTATCTTTGCCTTTTTTAAATAAAGAAATCCAGTCCACCCGAGAGTAAGAATAACATTACTTTTATTGGTTCGGAATAAGGTACAGCTCACGGAATTAATTTTTGATTTAGCTTTCCAATTTTGTTTATAAACAAACAAATATGACAAATCTGCCTCGGACCTTATAGTTTCAGTCGCGTGTCCGCCTGACGTACTTTCTTCCACTCAGGGATATTTAAGGGAAATGATGGACGGGGATATAGGGGAAGTGATGGTTGATATGGGAAGAAGAAAAGTAAGAAGTGAGGAAATGTAATGAAAGTGGAGGAAGTGAAAATGATAGGATATGAGAGGGAATTAGGTGAAAGGAGAGGGGGGGGGGCAAGAGAAAATGGGAAAGTAAGGAAAGTACGAGGAAAGTGAGGAAAGGGTCATAATGGAGGAATGTAGGGTGAGTGCAGAAGGCCAAGTGTGAAAGAAAGGGTTTGACTGAACAAATTAACATCGGAAAAGTGAAAAGAATAACTGGAGAGGAAGAAGGAAGAATGAGAGAAAATAGGGTGGAGGAGTTAAAGTGAGGTAGGGGAAGTGGGAGAAAAGAGAAGAAAAGAAGGAAAATGAGGTGCAGATGATTAGTGTGAGGGGGGGGGGGACTAGGAAAGTGAGGGTAAAATTGGAAGGGGGACTTAGTGTAAGTGAGGGGTAGTAGGGATAATAATCAGAAAGTAGGGTGAGTAGTGGAGCAGGAGTGAGGACTAGGGAAATATAGTAGAAGAGAGGGCGTATGGAGGGGAAAGTAGAACAGGGAGAATTTGGAGAAGGGGGTGCAACAGTTAAAGTTAGGGGAGGTTGTGGAAATAAATATGTGGAGAGTAAGGGAGACATTGTATGGGAGAAGAGGTTTGAACAACTTTATTGAGCTATTATTTGGCTACGAAACCCTTTGTATGAGAGGAGGTCGAGACTAGTGGAGGGGTAGTAAAGAGAGAGAGAGAGAGAGAGAGAGAGAGAGAGAGAGAGAAGGGGGAAGTATGGGTGGGAGAAGCAGTAGTAAAGTGCTGGTGTAAATAGGATAGGGAAGTGCAGGAGTTATAATTAAGGGGTGGTATCATAAAATAGGAGAGTGTCGGATAGGATGGGTCATTAGAGAAAGAAGAAGTAACGCAATTAACACAATTCACACACATACAAGGTCATGGTTGGAATGATGGGAGAGAGAAGTAAGAAAATGGAAAGGGATGATAAAATGGGATAGGATCTGATAATATAGGGCAGGATAGAAGAGTATTCCTTTTTTAGCTTTCGGTTAACGGAAGATATTGTCCCAACGATTTAATACAAAATTGTCAATCAAATTCTCGTCTTTCAGAAGTCAATGAAAATTCAATTAAGATAATAAAATTCAATATAATTTGTGGTGTATTTTCTGCAGCGTAATTACTCGGTGCATATTATCAGGAAATTGGAAAACAGTCTAGTCTAAATTATATTTCTTGTTATTTAAAATAATAGCAATTATGAAGATTCTGAATGTCATACTATAATTGAATGCTTTTTTTTTAACTATTCTTTTATTTGACTTGTCCTCCATCTCTATAATTTTGTTTAAACTTCATATGTATTTGAATGGGTTTTCCGAAAGTGAGAAATTATAGTGTTGAAATATTTTGAACTGCATTGCAGCTTCTGGAAATAACATAATAAGAAAAATTCATAAGAATTTCCTTCCAAATTTCAAGCCGCCCTCAGAATATAATTCTAGTTTTAATATTAGAATTAGGATTATGATCAAAATTACATAAGATTTCAGCGAGATTATCTGTAAGAGTGTATCTAAATCAGAACACTAGTTAAACTCCTCAGTATAAGGTATTGTAAATTATAGATGTAATTATATTTACCGATAGGATTAGGGAACATCAATATGACGAAACACATGATAGAAAACGGGGTCCTCATTTTCTTGATATAAAGGAATCGTACTATTCGAAATTTTTAATAAGAGTGTAAACCCACGAATATTCTTCTGAATGTTTCAGCATATACTGAACTTACCTCATATGGTATTGTACATTATTCGTATTACATCATTCTGCCTATCTCACACTTGAGTCGCGAATAGAATTATGATTCATGACGTTATCATAACTTAACATTTAGAGCTGATATCATTATCTTTTACGCAGTATCACGCAGTATAGTTAAATCAATCATTTTATCAATCTTCCTCTTTCCATTTTTCTTTATCCTCGCCTTTACCTCAAAATTTTCCAGTTGCCATTTGAACGAACAGCCTTTTCCAATATATTCATTTACATCCTCCACTAATCCACTCCTCTGTAACCTCTCCACTAACCGCTTCTATCAATCCTTTTTTTCTCTTCACATATCATTCACTGTTCTTCTCTAATTTTTAAAAATACTAGACTGTGCAGCACTGATCTGTTGAGTGATAGAGAATAAAAAATTGCAGTAGAATTTACACTAGCATTCTCCATAACGGACCCCAGTTCCCTCGGAGCGTATGGCAATATAGGCATTACATCAACACCATAGAAGTGTGAAGCATGATAATACAACACTTTAGAGTCGCATTGTATCTCTTCATCTACTTGTAGCGTACATATTTCGAGAATGCACGGAGTTTTCACAGGCTAGAAGAAATCCCTCAGTCTCTGATATCAATCCAGCTGACTTGGGAAAAATTTTGCACAATCCAGTTGATAAATCTTCTATACATGTCACTCCGGAAGCTTCACCGTGGAGAGGCTTGTCAGCATGTGCTCTTAGTAGAAGCGAATTTTCGTGCTTCCTTTACACGACTTTCGAGTACCAAAGGTGTCAGTGATGCTAGGCCATGTCTGGTCCTTCCCGCTGCACGGTATAGACACTCCGCAGTTCTGACGACCTCACGGAAATTTACTGGTCACATTAGAGTATTTGCACATTATAGAACTGGGCAGGGTGTAGCCTGAACAGTTTTTCGAGGAAGATACTTCAAACTCAGCAAATATCTACCCCCCTTGTCTTGAGGGACGTATATTTGAGGTACGCAACATTTAGTATGATGACTTTGATCAGTTATCATATTGCATGTGCTTAGGTCAAGTTCCTTCAACTCATTGAAGTTCCATTTTACTGCACCAAAAAGTGTGAAACAGTAAAGGAACGGCCAGCATGTTGGTCGCCTGGATCATATTCTCCCCAGACAATTCGAAAGCCAAATCTTTTTTGAGAATTTGGCAATATATTTTTTAAGGGCTATCCTGTCAACTCTTTTGCCCAATGCCCCTTTTGTTAATTCTTTTTCTTCACTTTTTATTCTAATTGTTCTCTTTCTTTCATTTTTGTATATCTCACTCCTTGAAATTCCATTCCATTTTTTTTCTTCTCCTCAAACCCTCCACTATCTTCTCGTATTAACACTTTTTTCCACTTTCCATTCCATCAACCTATCTGTCATTATCTTCATTTCACCGACTTATCGCGTCAGCCAAATTTCATCTTACCTATAAAAAATCCGGCATATTCCAGATTATGATTTCGCGCTGTTATTTTATGTAGGATCTTATTTCAGTAAAATAAAATATCGGTTACATAAATTTAGTTGAATCTGTATTATGATAGATGACGTTTCGTGTAAGCGAATTTCAGGTCTAGAAAAATATGAAAATTGGGGCGCACTTGAGCTTAACTCAACTTGAACTTAACTTTTAACTAACTTGTAACTTTTGTAAAGACTCTTTCAAGCTGAAAATCGAAATAAATAATCAATCAATCAATGAGACTAAATGTAAATTTAGCAGTATTCGAGGGCAAGTCAACTTAAATGATTTGAATTATAGGTAAATTCAAGTAACTTCAACTTATTCCAAGGGCAATTCGTATATATTCTACAGCATCAAAGCCCAATTTAGTACAACACATTTGGGAAGATTGAGCCAAATTGAAGTTTAGTTGAAGTTGGATATAAATGAACATAATATCAATGGCAGTAAATTCAACTTAGTTCAAGATAAGTTCTAGGAAATTTATTTAAATTTAAGGTAGAAGGAATGCAATTAAGGTTAAATTCTCGTAAATACAGGATTAAATACATCAGGGGCTGTCCATTCCGGTCACGCGAAAAAAATTTTGTTTTGTTCCCGCACTTTTCTATTTTTTCAATTGGTGTAGAAACACTTTTGCAATTTTATATATATTCAAAAAAAAAAGTTCAACCCGTGGTCCCGAATAATACGGGTGAAAGTGATAAGAAACATGTTGAAAACATCTTCTTAGAACAAAATGGTTTGCTTCTTTTATAGTTCCTAACCTCAGTTCTCATAAGAAAAGTCTTTGGATGACTTCAGAAATATTGATAAAATATTGCATAGTTTTTTGAATAATTCAGGGCATTTTCTGTTGAGTTTTCGGGACCTGAATGGTTAACGAATTAGTTGACCAATTCTATTAATACATATATTACAATTACATATTAATAGAGTAGAACGGGGCGAGGCAGCCAGTGGGGCGGGTTAGCTAATTTCTTCTTATTCCCACAGCGTTAATTATAATCGCGTGCCTTTTAATGTAAGGTCGGTTAGGTTAGTTCGCTTTACTAGCCGAATGTTATATATTTGACAACCACTGTTGAAAGTGATTTAGTCACGTAGTTTCCCAACTCGATTTTCAAAGCGAAACTCGAGTGGGAAATTTGACGCCTAAATCACTTTACAACTATGTTTACTATAACCGAGCTTGCTTTCACCCACTTGAGTGAATTATTAAAATCGGTGGTAGAGAACTTGAAAGATGGAACTAAACAGGCCCATCGCATTGCTTTGATCCCTGAACGACGCGCCAGGTAGACAGCTGTTCCGCTGGGATTTTCTCCAGGGACAAAAACAAGTCGCTAGACACGTGCGCCCGGCGCGTAAACGGGCTGGTAGGCACGTACTAGCAAAACGTAAACAGGCTGTTCGTCACGTACGCCAACCACGCCTGGGATGTTTTTCTTTTTTTTAAATATTCTCTTTAAATTTTTAATTCACAAATTCTTTGTCCTATTACGTATATTATTCTTACTTTTGCCATTTATTTTTATTTTTCGTTACGGTAATTATTATTATCTGTTTACAAGAAATATTCTGGAAGGACGATGCCTGAGATTAGTTTAAAATATATATAGCTTGTTCATTTTGTATAGAAGGAATAGTAGTTATTTTATCCACTTCTCTACGTTTTATTTGATAGAAAATATGAATTAGAAATAAGGAATAATACATGTTATAGTCCCGCTCTGCGAATTGAAGTTCTAATATAGTTAGAAGAATTTTGTTTTCACACAATTGAAATTTAGATTAGGAGAAGGATTTCAATTATTTTTAAGTTTCTAAATTTCATTTAGAAGTATTGTTAATGTTGATTTAAAAATTTCAAATATTGTTGTAAACAGCGAAAGGCGCGCGAGATCGACGGCAGGCATCGCGGAGTACGGTGTCGCCACCGCTCCGTTGCGACTCAAGTTTCGAGCGTCTCGGCCAATCAGCAGGCCAGCTGCTGCTCCCTGCCTCGCTCTAGTTCGCACCCCTCTCGCGCGTATAAGCCGGTGCACGAGCGATTCTCGTCACTTTGCGACTTGCAACCTGTCGGTTGGGCAGTACGGGCTGTCTCTCTGAAGGTCCGTATCCAACTGAATACGAGACTTGTGTGCAATAGCCGTTCAAATATAAACAGAAATAACCTATCCTTTTCGTCTTTTTCTTCTACCTAACCTCTTCACCTCTCTTTTTCTCACTTCTTCTTTGGTTGATTGGTCTGCCTTCGTGGCCACAATCCCGCTCTTTTCTCTCACTTTCTCTTTGGTTGGAAGGTCTGCCTTCGTGGCCCCAATCGCGCCCCCTTTTCTCACTCTCTCCTTTTGTTGATTGGTCTGCCTTCGTGGCCCCAATCCCGCTCTCTTTCTCCCTTTCTTCTTCGGTCGATTGGTCTGCCTTCGAGGCCCCAATCCCACTCTCTCTTCTCTCTCGCTTTTCTTGGCACCTCTATGCCTGGCAGAAAATGCCATCCTTCCCGTCTCCATAAAGGTACACGGGGTCGCAGATTCCAGGCGATCAACGGCCTCCCTCGCCTTCCCTCTCATCCTGCTCCTCAAAATTCCTCTCCTCAGTGGCACCCGATCCTACTCATCAGCTCCATCATGATCCTCTCCCCACGCTCCCGGATAGAATTTATCCGCGTCCCTTCCACTCCTTCTTCCTCTTCGTCCTCGGGATGCCTTGATTTCTCCAAGCGTTACGACGAACCCTAAAAAAAGGGCTTTGGACCACAACACGTGGTGCCCCTCCACCTGCGGGTGCGAACGGTAGCCCACCAGCACACCCGTCCGTCGCGGCCCCTTTGTGCGGCCCCGGACCACCACCAGTCTGTCGTGGCCCCTTTGTGTGGCCCCGGACCTACATAACTCTCGCTGTCTCAGCCCGCCAGGCCAGCGCCCTGACAGCTTCCACGTCGAATGAATTCACCGCTGTTTCGCATAGACGGACTACAAGCTTATAGGTACCTCCTCTCTTCTCGAGGTGCCCAAAGGATCATGCCTCTACCCAGCAGTCGACAGGCAGAGAAGAAGTCGATGGCAAACTTGGACGCATTCCTGGCACGGAACAACCGACATTTACCCAAGCACGGGGCACCCACATTCCAGCTAACTAGACAATCCTCAGCACCACCATTTCCACACTTGTGATTAAGTCGGTACCCCAACAAACCGGCTTACATCAACGTTTATTTATCCTTCGTTGTGCTCAACACGATGGAATGATTGGTTTTTCAATATGCAAAACACTTTTTTTTTGTAAAATTTTCTTGGAAAAAATCACGCGTGGGGCGAGGTAACCAATAAACGGCAGATTATGCTATTTCAAATATCGAATATTACAATCAGGATGACAATCAAGATTACATAACTTCAAATATGATTAAATGGGTCAATATACCAAATTACAACAGGGTTTAAACGACTCAGTAAAATGCACATCAAGTTATAGATGAAATTATATTTACCAATAGGATTAGGGAAAACCAGTAAGATAAAGCACATGATACTAATTGCAGTCCTCATTTTCTTCAAGCAGAGGAAACCTACAGATGAAAATTTTTAATAAAAATGTAAACCAATGCATATTCTTCCAAATGCTTCAGAATATGTATATTGGTCCCTGTCTCATACGTTATTGAACATCATATTTTTTTCATCATGCTGCTTATCTCACATTAAAGTCGTAACTTTAGTTCAGATTTATATCACTATTACGCCTTGTTTCAAGGAAGGTGCTTAAAATAATCGAATCATCTTCTGAACCCACATCCCGATTTCATTGACCATGGTTTTCTCATCTTACTGAATTCTCTTCACCTTAGACGATGTCCTAATACAAATTAAGAGACTAGCTCAACAAAACAAAATTATTGTTCTGCAGTTCTTCTCAATTGTAGGAAAAATCTATTATTTATAGGATCGTCTTCCAATATTGGTACCGTTTAATTGGCAATATCGTTATGGACATGTACTTTAACTCCTCCACTGTGAGTGATGAGATCGGCTTTAGAAGCCATGAGTGGGAATAACATGCATCATAAGGATGGGCAAAGGATGAATAGTGTTGTCGGTATGTGGAAACAATAATTCTGCAACAAGGAAGATTAAGTGAAAATTCATCATTTTATGTATTATTCAATTAATTCATGAATCATTGATTTTATTTTTCATGACAAAATTCAAATGAGACATGATAAGCAAAATATGTAGTCGAGATGATGGTTTTTGTTATTCGAAGAAAAGTAATTAATATTGATTGATATTAAAGTAATGTGCTACTATGATTCAATGCTTTTCTTTTACAATATAATCTCTGATCTAAACCTGTTCTTCATTCACCAGGGCCTCGCTATTTGAACCCACGATTGCAGGCGTTATATGGATTCCTAGAATTGCTGGTCCCCACGGTTTCTCAGGGGGCAGGGCGAGAGACGGTTGTCAAAAATCCGTCGCCACCAGTAGCGGAGCGATAAAAGGGGGCTGTACCCTTAGTGAATAAATCGATCAGCTGTTAGCACGTGCCTCAGTTTGTTTCGGCAGTGTTTAGCGAGGTGTTTCGGTTTTGGCTTTGTCGAAATTTGGGAAAATGCCAAAGGAAAAGAAGAGACAGCGTTTGTCGTTTATAGAGAAATTTGAGCCTTCAGGTGAAGTGAAAGCAGGCATCTCGAAACAAGAGATTTTAGAGAAATATGGTATGTCTGACCTTTCATACAGAAGAGTGTTAGCTGGCGAAGGTGATTCGAATAATAAAGTCAAAAGTTACGAATACTGCAACAGAAGATCCTCAAGAACAGCTGAGAATATAGTCTTGGAGGATGCTCTGATATAATGGCTTAAGCAAGCTAGACACAGAGGTGATCCAGTATCCGGACCGATCATACAAGAAAAAACTTGCATTTTGAACGAAAATCTCAACGGTCCGCAAACGTTTAGAGTAAGTAAGCAGGAAAAATATTATTTTTACGTGTAACGGCATAATTTATTTCTTAGTTCCGCTCAATATTGTGTTTACCCTTGTTTCCGACAAGTTGAATGCATGTCATTCAATTATTACGACAGGTACGGTATTCGACGTCTTTGGATGAAAGGAGAGAAATTGTCCAGCGATCCTCCAGATGCTGCAGAATTTTTGCTAATTTTGAAAGCAAAAATTGAATCGGAAAATTTAACGCTAGACAACATTTACAATGCAGATGAATCAGGAATTCTCCGCCAACTATTGCAGGCATGCACTTTGGCTCTACGTGAAGAAGCACAAGCTCTGGGGAGAAAGGACTGCAAAGATCGTGTGACAGCTTTGTTTTGCGTCAATGCATCTGGAAGTCATCAAATTCCCTGTTGATGATTGGAAAATCTAAAACTCCAAGATGTCTTAAGAATCTAATAATTGAAAATTGCAAAGACCTACGCTTAAAGAACTTGGAAAATCTCGGTATTATCTACACACACCAAACCAGTGCATGGATGGATAGATGTATATTCGTGCTCTGGTAATTTATGTTACACACTCATGTACATTTTAAAAAGCATAATTTACCTTTTTTCAACCCAGGATGCATTTTTTTCAGGTACAAGGATATGTCTTTTCCGCGAGTTTTGGAGCGTCAAAGAAAAGATGGAATAATGGGAAAGATTCTTTTACCCCTCGATAATGCTCCATCCCACCCGAGTTTGGATGAACTAAACGCAGTAAACGAAACCTCTGAAATCGTTTATTTGCCTCCCAATGTGACGGCATTGATTCAATCCATAGATCAAGGAATGATAGCGACGACAAAACAACTGTACAAGAAACATTTGTTGAGACGCCTATTGCTCCGAGGGGTGTCAGAAGGAGCTGTTCAGTTTTTAAGAGAATTGGACCTTCGAGCTTGCTTTGGCATGCTCAGCCTCGCGTAGGAGGATGTAAAATCATCTACTCTTCAAAAATCATGGAAACCGCTCTCAGGAAATTCCTTCCTTGTCAACCAAGTTCCAGATTCTGCCAACATTCAGAATTGTATATCCAAAGATGAAGCTGCCACGACATCTAGTATCCCTTACTTATGTATGATGCCTCCACCAACATTCAGGATTCTCTATCCAACTTTGATGCAGTTGTCAGCGCACCGAAATCCCCATCTGATTTGATTGAATTGAAAATTGCGATACAATTTCTGAACGGTTATCGGGACCAGATTATTCTGTAGAAGAATCAAGAGAATTTCTTTTAAAATGGTTTGAAAAGGGTCATAATGATAGCGATTGCAGTTGGGAGTCATACTCTGAACGAGATATTCCAAACATTGTAACAAATGTTGAGCGCGAGCCTGAAATAGTTACTGATACCGAAAACAGCGAAATTCTGTTTGAAGATACTGAACCAATGGAAGTAACAACGTTATAGGCTTGTACCAGCCTCAGGAACTTTAAAAGATGGCTGAAATCGAGTGCAAAATTCGAAATTTAAAGTAAAATCGCAAAATAAAAGGAGTATGCTGAAACTGTAACATGCGAATATTCAAAATTTTGTAGTAAAATGAAGAAAATAAATTTAAGATTAAAAGTAAGCATGAATTTATTAAAAGTCAGTAAATGCTTCAATTAAATTAGCAGTCACAATTAGATTCAAGTTTTCAATTATGGCGAAAGAAATCTAGCTTCGATTACGACTTGAATATAATTTGACACTAAACTAGATCCAATATTTGGAAACATAGCCATTGGAACATTGATAACAACTGAAGATGTTGGATGCTAATTATGTAGATTTTCAAGGAAATATTGAGTGCTCGAATCAAAATTTTTAAGAAACGAAAATATGTCATTTCTTCCTCCGAATTTGAAACCAAATTGAGGGATAGTTCTCCTTTTTAAAAATATAGCGATTTTGACCCAACCTAATGTATACCCGTAAATTGAATCATTGGACTAGCTCGGCATAACGAATCTGATATGTCCCAAATTCTTCAAAAAACCAATTATTTATAGGATCCTCTCCCAATATTGGTTCAATCACGTTGGCAATGTCGTTATGGATCCTTATTTTAACTCTTCCTAGGTGAAAATGAAGATCGGCTCTAGGAGCTATGAGTGGGAACAAAAATCCACCTACGATTTTTCCAATGATGCAATTACCCACTATTCCCACAACATGAAATCTTCCAACTAAAGGCCAAATTCTGGGTTCAGAACTTTCAAAATTCTTAACATCATACAGTAGAATAGGAGTAGGATGAACTGCGTCTTCATTATGCTTCCAAGCTAGTTCTGTAAAAAAAAATCAAGTAGGAATTAACTATTATATTTTCTATTCAATTCATTTAATATATCGATGATTTTGTTTTATAACAACAAAATTTGAATGATACCTTGGAGAAAATAAGTAAAAATAGTAACCGTGCATATAGGCAAGCACACGTTTGGAATAATGACTCATTCTATAGGGTTCTAACAAAAGTGAAAACGATTTTTCTTCTACGAAGCAAAGCTTATGGGGTTCGCCCACCCTGTCAATTTTTTCATTGAAAATACAGGGGTAAAAACCCCTTTCTTCGAATATTGATCGTAAATTTGTCGTGAAATTGATGACATTGCCAATGTGATTGAACCAATATTGAAAGAGGATCCTATAAATAATAAATTTTTTTGAAGATTTCGGGACAGAATACGATCGTTGTTCCAAGCTTGTCGGTGAAATTGAATAGCCTTATGCGTTTCCTAATTAATTACCAATTGTTGAAACAATTTGTGTTTCTTCAAAAAGTTATGTTTTCACATTTTATCGCAAGACACCGGCATTATGACAGCGATATAATATTAATTGTTAACCAAGTTTTGTATTGCCATAATATATTTTCAGACTGGGATAAGGCAGAAATAATTCAGGTGGACAATTTCGCACTCTCCTTTCTTCCAATGTTTCTTTTTCCATTAAACTTCAATAATTTTTTACCAACGTCTGAGCCCCCGACGCCCAAAATATCAATGTGATTTATGGGTGGCCTCTTAACATATGTTGACAGATGGGAAAAAAATTATAAATCAAATTCTCGTCTTTTAGGAGACAATAAAATTTTAACTCATTTCGGAAGAGTAGTTTTCGCGTCACTATCATAAGAAAATTAGCAAATTAATGTAGTTCATACAGTATTTTCCATTATTTCAAGAAAAAAGTTATTATATAGATTTTATTATAATTCTATTTATATTATCGGGAATCGGGAATGCTATATTTATAATTTTTTTCAAACTTGAGATATATAGATTGAAACAGTATTTAAACCCTTCAACATCACAAGCTTTAAATTATTAATTTTATTATAGTTACCAATAGAATTAGGGAAAACGAATAAGATGAAGGAAAAAAGGCCAAGCATGTTCACCATTTTCTTTGAACAAAGGAAACCTGCTTGCGAAAAATTTGCATAAAAGTGCAAACCATTGAATATTCTTCCAAATGATCTAGGTCGTCTATATATACTGAAATTCTTGCCTAACTTCTGATTCGTAATTCTACATAATTTGAATTTTATCGTGCTGCTTATCTTACATTGAAGTCTTGCAAGTACTTTAGATTTATGGCAAATAATACTGTAGACACGAGATAAATTCCAAAGATTCAACATGATTTCAATTTTGAGTGACACATTTCAGTTACAAGAAAAAATTTTGGGGTCCGAGTTTGAAGCATTGAGACATAAGGTGAACTTCATATCCTACTGCATAATACAAAATTCAACCAGAGAATTTTGAACGTCTTTGACATGGTTCCGATCAAAATTAAAGTATAAGAACTCAAGCGTCTCTCATTATGAATATTGTTCAATTGTAGACTATTCATCAAATGGGGACGAAATAGGAAGAGCTTTTTTGAATCCTTCGCGCTGATTACTGAAATTTAAAAAATTAAATTCGTAATTAGTCAAAATTTGAATTCCGCTTTAACATCCAACATTCAAACTTGGTTGTCAGATTCTTGGTCTTTTCAACTTCCAAGAACTTCATAGCTAAAATATGGAACCATCTCCTTTATTATTATCCTTTTTCATTTAATATATGTGATGTATGTACATCTTCAGCCTGTACGGAGGTAAAACCATAACAGTGCCCAGAGAAGGAAAGACCGCATAGTGTGGCTTTTGAACAACAGCCAAGGCTCCTGACATGAGGCCTTGAAAAACGCCGCATTATCTAGAGCAACTCCTTCTGGTCAGCCAATGAATAAGAGGGGAAGGACTACAAAGATATTCTGGGGGAAGAAATCTTCAATGAGAATGAACGCAGAGCAAACGTACTGTTTCCCGGCATCCCAGGGAATCCGTCTGTTCTTTCACGGCGCATGATATGGATGTGATTTCCATTTCAAAGCTCTACTCCAGGAAACTCACTGTTCTCACGTTGAGACTGAGGAACAGAAGTGAGGAAAAAGCAGAAGTGTATATCATTTGGACTCATTTAATGGGTGGCGGTTATGAGCCCTTACATTCTAGAGGTACGGGTTCCAGTGAGCCCTAGGAATCCGGCATTATAATCATCAGAACATCAGGGAACACACTTTGAGACCTATACCAGAAGGCAGGCTGGTGAGATACGCTCAAAGGTACGATACCATCGCTGAGTAAGAGCTTGATGTGGATTTGCAGCGGAGGCTCTGATTGCATCACATTGGAAGCATTTCCCTACAAGTACAAATAGATCCAGGAGAGAAGCAGACTAGTGGAACACTCAGCTGACTGGAATATGGCCGCTAAGCTCGTTGATAGCAAAAAGGTGGAATGAGTAAGTGAGTCCTTCTACAGCTTTGAGTTACCAGGGGCGGATAACTTCCAGCCAATGCTCTTAGATGAGGGTATGGATATGGACTTCCACCCACAGGCGAAACTATTCATGGCAAGCATTGCCCTTAAACATGCTTAGGCAGAGAAGTGGCCCTTATTCTTCAACCTGGAAAGGAGGGCTATACTACTGCTTGAGATTTTCGGCTGATCAGTTTAACGTCATTCATTCAGAAGGAGCTAGGAAAACTTGTCAAGAGATATTTTAGAGATAAGCTGCTGGATGAGGTGCCAAACTTGCTTGTAAGCTGGGTAGGAAGCATGCCACGCCGAGGGTTACTTGGAAGCAGATTGAGTGAGGGACTAGTCAGGGAAGTCGCGCCTGGATAATGTAAGCAGGGGGTGTCCTGTTACCCCCAAGTGGTTTATTGTAGTAGACGGTCTTCTTCGCAGGTTTCATAAGGAAGGGATTCAGGAATATACATATGACTTTGTAATCCTAATCCAGGCGGCTTATCTGGACACGTTGATCTATCTGACAAGGCCAGCCCCGGACATCGTTGAGCTCTGGTGTAACAAGTTCTTCAAGGGATTTTATAGTATTTCAACTTGTTCATCAACTGTCCATCAACCCTCTTCACTATTTTGATTTGTGATTCGGAAGCTAGCAAATAAGGCTATTGAAATCAACAGTTGATTTCCTTCTCTGATTGGTAGAAGCGATCCAACAACACAAGGTCATTGTAGTATTTGAAATATTACGGGCTCGTCGGCCTTCGACATCGTGGGTGGGCTTGCCTGGTTTCAATTTCCATCTAGGTGTCTTTCTCGATGGGGCAGCCTCCCTAAATGTCGCACATCTCATCGACCCCGGTAGATGGTGAGTCCAAGGCCTCTCTACTCGTGTAGCGTAGATGAAGCACTGTGGCGTGCTTTTACACGTCGCAGAATCATGGCCCTCTGTGCCGTACCTCCAGCAAACCCCCGTTATATCGAGACCCTTGCAGCTCGCTGCCATGTGGCCCAAGCTTTGACAGCGGTAACACCTCAGGACGTCCGTCTTTCCTCGAACACGACAGGACACCCTTCTCACCTTCAGGTGTCCTGTACGAAGCAGCCTGGCCGCAAGTTCGTCTCTCATTTCCACGAAGGCCTTCAGATTTTCTCTGAAGACCCTCTTAGTCATGCTTGCCCTGACTTCGCCACACGAAGTTTCACCAAAGTGCCTTCGTACGGCGGCCTCCACTTCCTCCACCTCTGTGGTAGTGTCGAGGTTTAAGACCTCGACCTCAATGCGGGGAACGAGCTTGCGCACGCTTCCGCCAACGCCAACCGCTTCTTCAATGGCAGCGGACAGCTTGGATCTGCCATCCGCTGCAGGTTCTACCTACATAAGGATCTCTCCTTTTCTGGTTTGCCTGACACCCCTGATTCTTACACCAAGAGTTTCAGGCATCACCTTTCGCATGAGGTCCTTGAGGACCTTCAAATAGCTCGATCCCCCGGCTGGTCTTATGAGGACCGCCTCAGGGCGAGCTCGTTTCTGCGACTTCTCCTGCTCACAGTTGTTATTGTTTGCAGGCTTTTTTCCGGCATCGTCCTCCTTCGGTGTCGAAGTCGCAGCCGCTACAGCGGTACGGGTCCTTATCTTCTTCACGTGTGGCCTAGAGGTGCCAGCCTTCATGGGACTCAATGTGGACTCCCTCTCACGCTTTCCAGCATGGGGAGTGGGAGTTTCCATAGTTTCTCCCTGTCTGGGTGGCGTTTTGGCTGGTCCCTTCCTGCGCCTTAGCCTCCTTCTGATATTCGACACATTTTTTGCCGATGTCTTTTCCAGCGTTCTTTATGGCACCTTTGAGATACCAATCATCGTAGTATGGAGTATTCCAGGTTGCTAACTGCACGCCGTGCCTCACCCAATCCTTCCCTGGTCGGCATGAACATGTTGCGCTTCGTGTCGCAGAAATCCTGCATTCCCTGCAACACACTCTTCAAATCATTCAGGGCTTTTCGTCTCAACTTCTTCCATCTATCTGCTTCCATAATATCAAGCTTAGCCTGCGTCTCTTGTCTGGTGTCAAGATCTTCCACCAAATCCAATTTTCCGCCCTACTCCTTACACACATACTATAATTTAGGTTTTGTTGCTTCTCCATTTTATTCCCACAAGTAGCTAGGGAAGTGTAGGTCCACCCGCGCAGAGCCCCGCATGCAAGGGTGATGCCTGAATGCTGTAGGAGGCGACCTGGTGTCCTAGAGATACCGTTTGCAACACCATACCCTGGTTCTATTCAGTCTTCGGCACGGTTGTTAACACCTCACCTTGGGTTGTTCTCTCTCTGTGTGTTCTTCACCCAGTCTGGTCCGCGAGGCGTATTTTATCTCCGCCTTACCCTTTGTTTCCAGCGAGCATTCCCCTATTCGCCACCTGGCGACGCGCCACCAAGTTATTAGGTTGAAAAGTAGAATTAAATAGAAGTATCTTCATATCAACTGAGGTATCAGTAAGACGAATCGTTAATTTGACAGGTTGATCTGAACAAATCTAAAAGTCTACCCGGATATGTTCTTGCAAAACCACTTTCTGATAATACTATTTTGAGAGGCTCTAATCAGTCGAGAGCAGAAAATATCATACCGATTTCATCAAATAGAATAATACAATTTTTTGACTTTTTTTAAAAGTCATCAGGTTTCATCTCTTGCATTACTATTTCAGATGATATATTTCATCTAATTTAAGAACAAAATAATCTTATAAATGAAAAATAAGTTTTCTGATTGTATTTATCTTTGATTAAGGTTGTTATTTACTATTGCTACGTTTTTCTACTGACTGGTTTTAGCGTTCAGTCAGTTACAGAAATTGCTCGACTTATTGTTAGTGTTCGACGCATTTTCAAAAAGAGGCGAAGGAGTGTTTTTCAGTGGTTCGCAAATTGCATTTGAAAACGAATAAATATACCTATCAGTTGTTCAAAAAAGGTGAATATTTTCATTAATATCACAGTTGCAGTGAGACGGATTTTTCGTTGGATTCAGGCTTGAAACATTCATCGAAATCCTTCCTTACATGTTTTATGAAAAGCATCTGGATTATTTTGCACAATCATTAATAATTTTACATACGGAAATTATTTCGCAAATTTTCTCCGAGAAAAAGGGTCTCTTTTGAGTTTTATTTTTAGTTATTGCGTGTCAGCAATTGCAGTCTCAAGGAAGACAGCGTTGGATGTACCAAAATGTTCTTATTTAGAGCCATGTTCGAAGTATTACAAGAGATTTATTCCATTCATGTCATGGAACAATTTCTAGCAAACTACGAGTTTTTTTTAGGCCACGTTATCTTATCGCTCGTTAAAAAATTTTTTATAACCGTGTTATTTTTTCAGGTTTCCTAAGTAGCGATCATTTAAGATACAGATTACATTTTTCAAATGAATAAGTTTTGATTCTCTTGAAATTTCAGACGTCTTGTTTGACAATTTGTCATTCGTCTTTATTTTTTCTTTATTTTGTTATTGCATCAATAATAAATGTTTCCACAAATTATGAACAATCTATATTCCAGAAAAAATCATATCATGGAACATCAATCGCCTTGATTGAAAATTAATATTTTTAGTCGAAAATTCAACAATGTTGTCAAAGAATCATCTACCTTGTTGAAATACTACCTTTGTACTTTATTATGTCAAATGGAATGAATAAATGGAATCCCTAGAAACTTGCACCATTAGGAAATCATGAATTCTTTGATAAAGTTACATTTACAAATTAAAAAATCTGCAGAAAAAGTGTAACATTTTCCGCATCTCTACTAAGAAAAGTACAGCACATGCCACGGAAAAAAGTCGTCTTCATGGCTCTCCTCCTTGCTATGCTATATATTATCACGCATTTGAATATTCAAGAAGACTGAAAAAAGATGATTTATCGTGAAAATAATTCTTATTAGAAATAATCGATTTTATACTGAACTTGATATTATGCATTTCTTTCCTTGTCTTCATTCTTGCTAATAATAAGTTGCATACAAGAATTTAACTATATATAATGAACAATTATTTTAGCTCTGAATGAGACATAAAATATCATAAATCTAAAGTATACTCGCGACTTAAGTGTTAGATAAGCAGTCTTATGAAATACAAATAATTTGCACTGAAGAATGAGATAAGAACTACAGAAATTTATTATACAGAAAGAATTTGAAGAATATTCTTTGTTTCACACTCTTATTGAAATTTTTTACAAGAAGGTTCCTTTCTTCCAAGAAAATGAGAACCGTGATAGTTGATCTCTATTTCATCTTTATGATTTTGCTTAATCCTATTGGTAAATATAACAAAATATATAATTTGAGCTACGCAATACCAAAGGGTGTAACTTCTTTCATTGATTGCAATATATTATATAAGAAATTTTCAAACTAGTTGCCTCAATGTTGGAGCACTAAACACAATTTTAAGTGAAAGCATTTTTTTGTATTCAACGTTATGTCATTTGAGGCTTTGATTACTGACACGTAATAACTAAAAATGACTGTTAAAAGAGGGAATGCGTAAAATTTGATAATCAAATATAAAATATTACATACATCGTTGAAACACAGAGAAAACTTATTATCAGCGGGTACAATTTTATTTCAAATGAAATAAAATCTATGACATATTACGTCAATTTGATAGTAAATGTAATGAATAATTTCATACATGAACTTCCTTCTTGCAGAATCAGCTTGGCCACATACAGAGGACACAGTTCATCCTATTCCCATTCTACTATACAATGTTTTTTATTTTGAAACTATCACACATGACTTTTATCCTTTACATAGAAGATTTCATGAGGTGGGAATATTGGATAATTTCATAATTGGAAAGATCATAAATAGACAACTGTTCCCATTCGTCGCTTCCAGAACCGATCCTAAGTTTTGCCTTGTAAGAGTTAAAGTACAGATCGATGGAAACATTGCTAACGTGACGCTTCCAATATTGAGAGAGGATCCGATTAATAATCAGTTTTTCGAACCATTCACGACAGGTTACATTCGATATGCCGAGCTATTCTTCACGCAACAAAGTTTTTTGATGGGAGTGCGCGAATCAAGAATATATTGAACTAAACGAAAGTGTTCTCTTAGACAGAGTTAAACGTTTAGTAAGTTTAAGTAGAACGTTTGGTTGCTTTATATAAACTCTTCTCGTGAAAGACAAATTTCTACTAAGTTGCTTAGTACGAGAATTCATTATTTCCGACAGATTGTATATCATTTTGTTATCTCCGAGTAGGAAGAACATTCAGTTGATATTGAAATAGATAAGCCTACAGTAGCCACTTCTTCGTCATTATTACCCGACAAAAAAAATACACTACTATTCTTATATCTCTATTCTAGCTGCACTTATATTGTGAATCAGGTTCGTATGTCTGTTATTGACTTGTATCAATTTTATATATTTATGAGTTGCTCTGACCTGTGCAGTCCTAAATTTAAACTTTACCAACTGTCGCGCATTTCATCAGAAAAACCGATACGTAGATATAACATTCCTCATTTAGTATGGTTTAGAGATACCGTCGGCATGGTTTTCCTATGTTATATTTTTATTTATATTTTCACCTCTAGTATCACGATTGTCTATTGTATACATAATGCTTGCTACTGTCACAATTCTTATGCTAGATCATACAGTAATTATTTTTTAACCTCTCTTATATTGGTGAGCTTTGGTTTGGAGTGCTTCCTTAAATATTTGTCACGTGAATGCTCAATCTCTCTTGGCGCATTATCACGAATTTAAAAACATTTTTCCAGGCTTGCTCCTATCACTTAATCTCGGTTTCTGAGACTTGGTTAACTCCTAATCATCCTTCGAGTATGGTGGCCCTTGATAATTATGTGCTCTTCCACCGGGATAGGGATGAAAGAAGGGCGGGGGGTGGGATATGTCTCTATGTGCATGAAAGTCTTGGAGGTATCATTAGGGGGGTAAGCTCAAAGGCGAACTATCCTGCACTAG